>MU270002.1:170087-227587 GCA_021432705.1 Caranx ignobilis | reverse complement strand
GAGAGTGGACATGAACCTTCTGTTCCTCAACATTAAAGTACGACGGGCACAACTCCTCAGCGACTCACTGGATGAGGTCAGTGAACGCAACCTTCCACTCACTGTGTCTGCTGCTGTGCTGTGTTCACTGTTCACTGTTAAACACAGATGTTCACTAAACTCCTTCACCAGTGCTCAGTAGATCAGCTCCTTAAATGCATCGTCTGTCGACTAACAGGAGATGCTGCAGTTCACAGATGTTCCTTAAATGCCTCACCTTCACCTTCACACATGTCCCTGAACGCCTCACATGCAGACAGAGCAGAGGCACATGAATAAATAAGTATTGTTATCTTTAGAGTGTGATGAGTTTTGGCTCCTCCCCTCAGTTGACGAGGAAGCGGTGCGACCTGAAGAAGAAGCTGCGGGTGACGTTTGTCGGGGAGGCGGGGCTTGACATGGGCGGCCTGACGAAGGAGTGGTTCCTGCTGCTGGTGCGACAGATCTTCCACACGGATTACGGTGAGACTCACTGTCACTTCCTCTCAGCTCAGAACGTTTTTACTGAATTATAAACCGTGCCCTTAAAGTGGCCTCGGCCAGGCGTGAGCGAGCAGAGTGGAAAGGCTGAGCTCATCCTCGACAACAACAACAGGATCCTGATTGATGGCGGTCGGTGGAAAGTGGAGTTGGTTTTTATTGGAGCCGAGCGGAAAGAAAATCAGATTTTATTGGATAAAAAAGAAACTTTTTATTAGACGGAGTCTCGGTGGACGGAGAGCAGCGGCAGCAGCAGCTCCAGCAGCAGCAGCAGCAGCAGCAGCAGCAGCAGCAGCAGCAGCAGCAGCAGCAGCAGCAGCAGCAGCAGCAGCTCCAGCAGCTGCAGCAGCAGCAGCAGCAGCAGCAGCTCCAGCAGCAGCAGCAGCGGCAGCAGCAGCTCCAGCAGCAGCAGCAGCAGCAGTAGCAGCAGCAGCAGCAGCAGCAGCAGCAGCAGCAGCAGTAACAGCAGCAGCAGCAGCAGCAGCAGCAGCAGCAGCAGCAGCAGTAACAGCAGCAGCAGCAGCAGCAGCAGCAGTAACAGCAGCAGCAGCAGCAGCAGCAGCAGCAGCAGCAGCAGCAGCAGTAACAGCAGCAGCAGCAGCAGCAGCAGCAGCAGCAGTAACAGCAGCAGCAGCAGCAGTAACAGCAGCAGCAGTAACAGCAGCAGCAGCAGCAGCAGCAGCAGCAGCAGCAGCAGCAGCAGTAACAGCAGCAGCAGCAGTAACAGCAGCAGCAGCAGCAGTAACAGCAGCAGCAGCAGCAGTAACAGCAGCAGCAGCAGCAGCAGCAGCAGCAGAGGTGTCAGATGTCTGAGAGAAGTGGTCAGTGTTGGTTTTGGAAACTGACTTCAGATCAGGGCAGATCTCACTCTGTGGCCTCCGTCTGCTCCTCCTCTGTCTCCTGTCAGTCCTGATGCTGCACAGTGATCGTCTCTGGTCGTCTTTTCTCTGTCTCATTCACTTTCTCTTTCACCATCGTCACATCTTGACTCGTTCTCCCTCGTAGAAAAGTGGCTTTAAAAAACTTTGTGTCACGATCACAGACTGTAAACAAAGATGGCAGAGGCCTCTGTGACTCCGCCCACAGATTTCTGTGGCTCAGAGTGAGCTGCTTCACCGTTGCCATCTTGGCTCTGCCCCCTTACACCTATCAAAGTGGAGGGGGGGGTCTGTCTGTCACTCACTTACCTGTCACTCAAAGAGGCCATGCTCTTAACTGTCGTCCTCAGACTAAAACACCCTGAAGAGTTAATGAAGCGTGGACAGGTGAGCTCTATAAACAGTCGTCATGGAGACCAGGTCTGTTTCTGTAGCAGGCTGTAAACATGACTGACTCTCAGACTTCTCTCTGAAGCCACGCCTCCAGAGCGCAGGAACACGCACCGCTTGTTCAGCGTTGGGTTCACATCAAGGTGAAGCCATGAAAGTACCGCCCTCGCGGCGCGACCCAGTGTCATCCCAGTGTGAGCGACACGATACTGTCGCGTGTCACTGCTGCATCGCTAACTTCCCGACAGCTTGTTCTCGTGGCTCCTTCACGTGAAACAAAACACGTAACATCATAATAAACCATCCAGCATCCAGCGCAGAGCTACATCGCCACCTACTGGACTTCAGAGCGGTGAGATGGAGCTCGGCCTCGAGACTCAGCTTCAAGCTCTTCTTTTTTCTTTGTGTATATAATTGTGCTTCAGTCAAAGACGAGCATTTCTCTGCACCTCATTCTTCATTCACATTATATGAACGTTATGGAGAGCGATAACAAGGTGACGTTATGGCCTTAAGGCGATGCAGTGAAAAATTCAGGTGCATCTATATTTTGTGCTGGTGCACCTGTTAAACTTTGAGAGGTGCACCAGGGAGCGCCGACACGATCGTCCGTTCAGCAGCTGACTGACTTCTTTCACTTTTGTGAAAACGCATTCAGTGAATCTGTTGTAATCGTAGTGTGAAGAGTAACAAAGCCTCCAGAGGAAGATCACAACCCTGCCTTTAAATGATGCCTTAGTTGGGGACTATTTTATGTGGCGGATGAATCCACATTTAGACTCCAGTCTGGAGGTTTGTGGGTGGGTTTTCCTGTTGTTGTCACAGCCAATCAGAGAGTCAGATCCTGAGGGCGTGGCCTGTGTTGGCTCGGAGTGAACGCAGCTTGGTCACAGAGACAGACGATGATGCAACTTACTGAAGTTTTGTTTTTTACTTCTCATGTCAATTATTGATTATTGATTAGGTCGTGTTGATTCACCAGGATGAAACAAAACAAAAGTACATGAGTCTGACTGTGGGCCTCAGGGGTTAACAGGTTTGGACTGGCGTCTGTGTCTCAGAGGAAACACACACACACACACACACACTTTGTTGTTTCTTGACAATCAGAGAAAGAACCTCTGGGTCTGACTGGTCATGTGTTCCAGCTGTGACTCCACTGGTGTCTCTGTGCAGATGTTTGCAGATGTTTGCAGATGTTTGCTGTCTGACTCTTTTCTGTTTTTCATATTTTGCTCGTTCAAAATCAAAACAGAAACGAGTTCAGACGAGTTTCAGCGTTTATGAAGTGAACCAGGAGAAACGTTCAGGAGTCAGAGCTGATGATGATGAGTTCACTGCAGCTTCGCTTCTCTGAAGTTTACATTAAAAAAATCCATAAATGGAAGCTGTCTCTCTCTCTCTCTCTCTCTCTCTCTCTCTCTTTTTTCTGTCGTCTTTCCATCTTTCCGCGGTCGTCTGTGTTTTCGGTGCCAGGGAACGTCGGCCCAGAGCAACACACTCAACGAAAGCTGTGTTCCCCTCATTAGCAGCTCAGGGAAAACCCCTACTTCACACACTCACACACACACACACACACACACACACACACACACACACACTCACACACACACACACACACACACACACACACACACTCACACACACACAGGGCCTTTTATGCGAAGCGGTGTCAGATTCGCGGTGCACAGATGTGAGCGGTCCAGATGTGTCTGGCCTCTGAACAGTCGGCTGCTGTTTTCAGGCTCATTACCTGCAGCTGTTTCATCTCCCACACTGAGGGAGGACAGTGAACGTGACGCAGCAGAGACGGTCACCGAACACAGAGCCTCTTCTCTTCTGATTGGCTGGCTGGTTTCTGACTGATCCAATAAAAACAGAGCAGATTTCAGAATAAAACCCTGGGCGGGGATTGGTGACTGCTTTGTTGTGACATCATAAAGTTACAGAAGTATATATTCCTCCTTGTTTCCTTGCTTCCTTCGTTCCATCATTCCTTCCTTCCTTCCTTCCTTCCTTACTTCATTCCCTTCTTCCTCCCTCTGCTATTTTCCCTTTTTCCTCCCTCCTCTCTTCCTCCTTTCCTTACTTCCTTCTCCTCATCCTTCCTCTTTCCTCTCTTCCTTCTTCTGTCCTTTCCCTCCTTTTTCCCCTCTGTTCTTCATTTCCTTCCTTCCACTCTCTCTTTCTTCTTTTTTGTTTCTCTCCACCTCCTTCTCACCCCTCTGTTCATGTGTCTCCTCCTGTTTCAGGGATGTTCACCTACATGAAGGACTCGCGCTGTCATTGGTTCAGCAGTTGGAAGTGTGACAACTATTCTGAGTTCCAGTTGGTCGGGACTGTATCCTTCATCGCTCTGACTCACCTGCTGCAGGCGTTTAAGCTCTTCATGTCTCTGTTGTTGGTTTTAATTTGTGTCTGAACCAGCAGTCGTTGGATTTACACGATGAACTCAAATGCATCATTTTTCAGAGGTTTTAAGATCCAAGATGGACGAGAGAGGAACAGACAGTAACACATCATGGTGATCTGACAGTGAGTTCAGATCAGAGGCTGTTAATGAGCAGCTGTACCTCCAGCTCTGTGGTCACATGCTTCCTCCGTCTGTTTGTGTGTTTGTTTGTGTGTTTGTTGTTGTTTGTTTGTTCAAGGCTGTGAATGTGAGTTTTCTGCTGTTGGACCTGTTTCCTCTGAGTGGACTCAGATATTTAGAGTAATACGTCTCTGTGAGTCCTGCGTTTGTGAAATGTTCTTCTAGGACGAAGTGCATGTGTGTGTGTTTATACACTTTGCATGTGTGTGTGTGTGTGTGTGTGTGTGTGTGTGTCTAAAGAACAATCCAGCAATTTAGCCTTAGTTACTGGCCAGCTGGGAACTGTCAAAAGGTTATATAACCTAATAGCTGTCTGTTCCCTGCCAGGTTATTTAGTGTGTGTGTGTGTGTGTGTGTGTGTGTGTGTGTGTGTGTTCCACATGTGTGCTTTTGCTAAGAGCTAATTTATCAGTCTCCCTTGTTCCTGTTTGGTTGTCATGGCAGCGTTGTGTCACTATGGAGATGGAGAGGAGGAGGAGAGAAAGAGTGATAGAGATGGTGGGAGACAATAGAGACGAATGAAAAACAAAGGAACAGACACTGATTAGAAAACGGGAAGAGACGAAGTGAGACAGGAAGTGGAGGGGTGATGGACATTACAGGTGTCACTGTAGATAAACACTAATCTGCTGACAGAGTTTCCACAGAGCTAAGAGAAGCTAAGCTAACGAGTGACCACAGAGATGTGAGTGTGATCCTGGTTCTCTTTAGGACCCAGGAGGAGCTTCTTCTGTCTTTTATTTTGAAGGGTTGATCCATGAGAAGATCTAAAAACCATCTAGTTCTCCATCTCTCTCAGCTTCTCTCTGGAGCTCTAGTAACAACAGATCGGTGTCAGCCAATCAGAAGAGAGGAGGCTCTGAGCCTCCTCTCTTCTGATTGGCTGACTGTTTCAGAGAAGATTTCAGAATAAAACACTCAGAGCAACTAAATCCTCCAATTTGTTGGATGGTGGGTCCAGGTGGTGGGCGGGCCTTGATGACTGCTTAGTTGTGACATCACGACTAAGCAGGTGGGCCTGGATGGGCGTAGACCCACCCAGATTGACAGCTTGCCCACCCTATCAGATTCATGACAAAATAGTTTTAATGTCTTTCCCCAGGTCTGTTATTTCCTGCTGGGTACATTATATATTCTTATATTAGATTCAAGGGTATGAAACATATTGTAAAATCCCTCTCTTCTACACGACTGCCTCCAGAGGCCGACTGGTCACCTGTGTGTTCTGGACAATCACAGAACGGCCAGTAGTCCAGGACGGCCAGCGACCGCCAGGCAGGCGCCGTTTTTTAATAGGCTACCTGACAGCCGAGTTTATCTGTGATCTACCTGTTGACCCTTAGAAAAGCCACTCTGGATCATTTAGTTATGCCTGCAGAGGTCCATGGTTGAACTCGTGTGCCATGTTTGTCCCTGTACTGATTAAAACCAAACACGACCCGACTTCATTCTTGGCCCGAACCCACACATCCAATTGGGTTGGTCGGTCCGGAATATCCTGGAACAGAGGCGAAGCATCGGGGGGGCTGAGAGGGCAGGTGTTCCCCGGCTCAGGATCGGCCTGGTGCGCTCGACATTACGGCGCCCCCCCCCCCCCCACATGCACACACACAGCAAAATGCACTGCCACCCCCCTGCTCAACAACATGGCAAACTCGGCCCGAATCAGCGCGACTGGAGTTAGGTTTAATGGGCCCAAACACGAGTCCCCCCCCGGCCCGGCTGTGACTTGTTCCACCATTGGTCCTGGTCCTGGTCCTGGTCCTGGTCCTGTCCCATTCCTGTCACAGCATCTGGACCCTTTCAGGCTCTCACACTCATTCACTTCCAGCTGACCTTGTTTAAGTCAGTCAGGGTTCAGGGTTTCGGTACGGTTCGGGTCCCGGTTCCGGTTCGGTCTCGGTACCGGTTTGGGTTCCGGTGCTGGTATCGGTTCGGGTTCGGGTGCCGGTACCGGTTCGGGTCCAGGTGCTGGTTCGGGTTCGGGTACCGGTTCCGGTTCGGGTACCGGTTCCGGTTCGGGTGCCGGTACCGGTCGGGTTTGGGTCCCGGTACCGGTTCGGGTGCCGGTAACGGTTCGGGTTCGGGTTCGGGTCCCGGTACCGGTTCGGGTTCCGGTTCCGGTTCGGGTCCCGGTACCGGTTCTGGTGCCGGTTCCGGTTCGGGTTCTGGTACCGGTTCGGGTTCGGGTCCGGTACGGTTCGGGTGCCGGTACCGGTTCGGGTTCGGGTCCCGGTACCGGTTCGGGTTCCGGTTCCGGTTCGGGTCCCGGTACCGGTTCTGGTGCCGGCCGGTCGGTTCGGGTTCTGGTACCGGTTCGGGTGTCGGTACCGGTTCGGGTTCCGGTGCTGGTATCGGTTCGGGTGCCGGTACCGGTTCGGGTTCGGGTCCCGGTTCGGGTCCCGGTACCGGTTCGGGTTCTGGTACCGGTTCGGGTTCGGGTCCCGGTACCGGTTCGGGTGCCGGTACCGGTTCGGGTTCCGGTTCCGGTTCGGGTCCCGGTACCGGTTCTGGTGCCGGTTCCGGTTCGGGTTCTGGTACCGGTTCGGGTGTCGGTACCGGTTCGGGTTCCGGTGCTGGTATCGGTTCGGGTGCCGGTACCGGTTCGGGTTCGGGTCCCGGTTCGGGTCCCGGTACCGGTTCGGGTTCTGGTACCGGTTCGGGTTCGGGTCCCGGTACCGGTTCGGGTTCCGGTTCCGGTTCGGGTCCCGGTACCGGTTCTGGTGCCGGTTCCGGTTCGGGTTCTGGTACCGGTTCGGGTGTCGGTACCGGTTCGGGTTCCGGTGCTGGTATCGGTTCGGGTGCCGGTACCGGTTCGGGTTCGGGTCCCGGTTCGGGTCCCGGTACCGGTTCGGGTTCTGGTACCGGTTCGGGTTCGGGTGCCAGTACCAATCCTGGTCCCGGTTCCAGCACTGCCCCATTGTCCTAACTGTGGTCATAGTCCTGGTTCTGGTACAGCCCTGGCTCTGGTGGTCCTGGTCCTGTCCCATTCCTATCACAGTCTACTGTATGTTCTGTAAGAGACAAGACTGGAACGCAGCCATCAATGTAACAGTATCGGTACCGGAACGCAAACTGGTACCAGGGCAAGAACAGGGACTGGCAGCGGTTCAGTGTCAATGCTTCCAATGACATCTCCTGTATCTGACTTCATATCACTATGAACTGTGACAGACTGTAGTGTAGAGTATAGACTGTTCATGACTTAGGCTCATTCACATGAAGTGTGTGAGTGTCCCATTGTCACATCATCAATTCACTTGTGTCCTGGTCCTGGTCCTGGTCCTGGTCCTGGTCCTGTCCCATTCCTGTCACAGCATCTGGACCCTTTCAGGCTCTCACACTCATTCACTTACAGCTGACCTTGTTATAAACTGTGAATATCTGGAAAGTCTTTGAAAGTCTTTGAAAGTCCTTGAATGTCCCGTTGAGAACTCAAGTATAAACCCACACAGATCCATCTGGGAGCTCAAAGGAACAGAGAGGCAGCCCACTACATGAGAGCAGAAAGACAGGAAAGAGGCAGGTGTGTATGTGTGTGTGTGTGTATGTGTGTGTGTGTGTGTGTGTGTGTGTGTGTGTGTGTGTGAGAGAGAGAGAATCGGTTGAATAAGTCCATCAGTCACGTCCTGTATCCACCACTGGTTCAAATGTTTGCTCTTTGATTTCTGTGAGAGAGACTTAATGACCTTAATGGTGTTGTCAGTTCATGTTTATTTGTGTGTGTGTGTGTGTGTGTGTGTGTGTGTGTGTGTGTTTTGGGCCACCGCCCCTTGGACATAAATGGAAAATTGCAGGTGGATGAGACATCCAGTACATGAACTCACCATCGCCTAGACACACACACACACACACACACACACACAGTGGCTCAGCGGTCACATGAAACATGAGGTCAGATTTTACACCAGAAGATGAGATGCTTCACTGCAGCTGCTCCTCTGTCTGACGTTAGCAACATTAGCATCATTAGCATCATTGGTATTTTGACTGTGTGTTTTCTCCACCTTCATGTTTGTGTAAAGAACGTGTGTTTGATTCACTTTGTGTTTCTGTTTCAGTTTATTGATCATTTTCAGAAAAGATTCTGTCGTTTAAACAAAACAAATAAACAGCGTAGAGCAGAATAATCTCATGTACGTATCCCATGAGTCTTTGCTCAGACGTGTCCCGTCAGACGACCTCTGACCTGTCAGGTCAAGGGTCCCTATTAGGTTGATAGGTGGAGGTCAAAGGTCAGGTCTTGATGGTTTTATTTATTTGTTTTATTCACTGTTGATGTGAATGTGATGAAGATTCAGTCACGTTCACATCTGGATGCTGTGAATTCAAACATCTGTACGAGCCTCCTTAACCTGCTCCACCTGCAGCTGATGGGCTTAGCTGTGTACAACAGCATCGCTCTGGACATCCACTTCCCCCTCTACTGCTACAGGTAGGTGTGTGTGTGTGTGTGTGTGTGTGTGTGTGCGTGTGTTGAATGAATGCACTCATCATCTCTGAATGTTTATCCTCCCTCCCTCACAGGAAACTCCTAACTCCGCCCACTGTACCATGTGACCAAAACGCTCTCGTCGGCATGGCGACAGCCACCCTGGACGACCTGCAGCAGGTCATGCCGGTAGGTGTTCTGATCCGACACCAGCTACCTGTCGCCTCCACCTGAGTTTGTTGCGATGCAATAGGTTGACCTCTGACCTTTGGACCACCCACCTCATTAACATACACAGGACACAGAAACACAGAAAGCCATAATAAAGGTATAGACAGATAAATGGACAACAATAAGTTTATAAATGAAGACATCTATAGGACATTTTTAATAAATACATACATGTACATTGTTATTTATACTTTATATTATTATGTGTCGTTTATATTTAACGTCATGAAACTGGATTAAAGACAGAAAACACAGGGTTTATTTCACGAGGCCTTCAGGTGTCTTCACTTGAGTTACTGTGATCTGCCACTAGAGGGAGTCAGAGCTCCACCTGTAATCTCTCTTCCTCCTCTAATCCCTCTAATCTTCATCTTCATCATCTCTCAGTCACCTGCATGTGTCAGCTCTCACCTGCACGTTCACTGCACCACAGTCACTGTCATGGTGATGAAGATGAAGATGATGCGTGAACTTCATCATGTTTTCTTCTCCTCACAGTTTTATTGAGAACAGTAGAACAAGTGAGAAGGTTTGTTTCCAGATTTGAAGCTCGTTCACACACACACACACACACACACACACACACACCAGGCCTTTGTGTGTTCACATTATTAGTTTATACGGTGACAGGGTGTGAGCGAGAGACACTCACAGCTTAGCAGAGAGAGAGAGGGAGAGACATGTCACAGTTTATCTGATCCACAGACCGCTGCAATGTACACACACACCCACACACACACACACACACACCCACACCCACACACACACACCCACACACACTCACACACACACACACACTCACAGGAGGTGCTATAACTGGACTCCTGGTTACATAACAGCAGACGTCCGGAGGCCTGGAGCTGGAATATGAAGCTGATCCTGCCTGAGCTGCAGGAACACTGGAGTGAGTGAGTGAGTGAGTGAGTGAGTGAGTGAGTGAGTGAGTGAGTGAGTGAGTGAGTGAGTGAGTGGATGGGTGAGTGGGTGAGTGGAGTGAGTGAGTGAGTGAGTGAGTGAGTGAGTGAGTGAGTGAGTGAGTAGTGAGTGAGTGAGTGAGTGGATGGGTGAGGGGTGAGTGGATGGGTGAGTGGAGTGGAGTGAGTGGGTGAGTGGGTGAGTGGGTGAGTGGGTGGGTGAGTGGGTGAGTGAGTGAGTGAGTGAGTGAGTGAGTGGGTGAGTGAGTAAGTGAGTGAGTGAGTGGATGGATGGATGGATATTGATCTTTCCACCTACATGGTGGTCTTTTTCTTTAATGTCTATAATTATGATCAATCAGTTATTGATGGTGATAAATAACCAAGTTTCAGATTATTATGTTAATGAGTTTTATTCTTTATCGATCAGTTAAACTTTATTTATACAGCAACATTCATACAGTCAAAGTACGAGACGTGTGTAGAGTTCAGACTCCACATGAACATGTCACAGACCTGAAGCAGAGGCAGGAATATCACTGAGTGAATGAACAGACCCTGGTCCTGGTCCTGGTCCTGGTCCTGGTCCTGGTCCTGATGCTGGTCCTGATCCTGGTCCTCTTGTGTGTCTGTAGGAGCTGGCTCATGGTTTGTTGGAGCTGCTGAGCTACGAGGGGAACGTGGAGGAGGACTTCTACCTCACCTTCCAGGTAAGAAGCTGCACCTGTGGTGAAGGAGGGTGATGATCTGTCCCAGCAGTCAGTGAACGCACCAGAGTTTAAGGGTCAGGACTGAAGCCTGACCTGAGTCCATGCTGCAGGCTAAAGGTCAAAGGTCACAATCTCCTCACACAAATACATCTACGTTCCACATGAATGGTTAATGAGTTTTCTGTAAGAAGAAAACACACACACACACACACACACACACACACACACACACACTCTCTCTCGCACACACACACACAGCTGGTGCTGACAGATGACTGTGTCTCCTCCCACTGTGCTGCTAAACAGACTGAGCTTTAGACCAGGATCCTGATCCACTGAACTGGATCTGTTGTGATCCACTAACCTAGATCCACCAATCCAGATCTGCTGATCCAGATCCTGATCTGTCCAGTGAAGTAACGACCATATTTGGGCGTTAACATAACAACCTGCACTGTAACTAATGAACATGAGATGAACAGTGTTGTTCATTTATTCTGGAATCAGCTGGTTCCTGATTTAAATCTTGTTTTTCTGTATTTAACTAAACACAGACGTGTGACATGTTGATGAGCTCGGTCTCATAATGAGCTGCTGTGTGAACATTATGTAAAGGCCTGAGTGGAGGTGTTATATTCACCAGTGAGTGAGTGTGAGCCACAGGCCGCTCACTGTGACGAACCCTCTGACCTGCTGCTGCTGCTCACTGACCTCTCTCTGTCCAACATGGCCGACGCTCCACCACCAGCTGGGACGGGACGCCCAATATTTTCTCTGTGTGTTTGTTCATGACTGTGCAGCCTTGACTGTATTTACACACACACACACACACACACACACACACACACATGTAGTGTGTGTTTGCTGGACTGATGTACAGTAGATGATCAGTCGAGTCTTTCAGCCTTAAAGTGTCTCAGTTTATTCATGAACCACAAAGAGCCGTGTCTCAACACTGAAGTAAAACGACCCAGTGCTGATGATGTCATCTGGTGAGACAGGAAGTGGAGTCATGGTAATGAGCCCCCCCTCTCTCAGTCAGTCACAGCTGTCAGTCATGACATCAGATTCCCAGTTTATACCATCAAGTAACCAGTTCATATCTAATTAAAATCAAGTTTATTTATCCAACTTTGATGGGGGCGGGGTTTATGACGCGTACCGTCACCAGCCTCGAGGGGGCGATGGAGACGTTTTGGCTTCACGTTTGCAGCGTTGTCATGGCGCTCGTCTTTATACAGCAGAATCCAGAGGTTGGAAACGTCCTGCTGACGCCTGTAGGTCTGACATCGACGCGTCGTCAGGTTGATCAGAGCAGAACTGAGGCGGGAGCTTTTGACCTGAGAAACTAAGGAAGTGGACAGTTCATTTAAAACCAGTGCGATGAACAGAGAGCTCATTCATACAGGTAAAGGTGACAGGTGTGTGTGTGTGTTTATGTGTGTGTGCTGCAGGTGTTCCAGGAGGAGATGGGCGTGGTCAAGTCCTACAACCTGAAGCCCGGAGGAGACAAAATACCTGTCACCAAACAGAACAGGAAGGGTGAGTCTGTGGTCAGGGTCTGTGGCTGCAGCACAGACACCGAGAGATGCTCCTCAACACTGAGTAACTATGTGTGTGTGTGTGTGTGTGTCCGTCCACAGAGTACGTCCAGCTCTATGTCGACTTCCTGCTGAATAAATCCATTTACAAGCAGTTTGCTGCCTTTTACCACGGCTTCCACAGTGTGTGTGCCTCCGACGCCCTCATGGTGAGTCCACTGTGTGTGTGTGTGTGTGTGTGTGTGTGTGTGTGTGTGTGTGCGTGCACTGTATTCTCTGACCCATCACCAAGAATGTTGGTGCTGATTAGTTTCACTATGACATGTAGTAATGACCATATATGGGCATAGTCATACCAACCTTCACTTTAACTCATGGATGACATCACAAATATAGACATGGCGGTCGGTCATGATGCTACTTGTACACAAAAGCTGCCTCAGAAATCATTTTCCTCACACACACACACACACACACACACACACACACACACACCTTGTCAGTGTTGTGTTACTGTTGGTTTGTTTTATTTCCTCCACTTCCTGTTTCCTGTCAGAGCAACATTTTCTATAACTGGAGGAAATCATCATCATCATCATCACCAATTTCACAAGAACTGATCTGAGCTCAGATTTAACAGAAACACAGTGTAGAGTTACAGGAACCATTCGATCACTTCCTCTGTGTGTGTGTGTGTGTGTGTGTGTGTGTGTGTGTGTGTGTGTGTGTGTGTGTGTGTGTGGTCAAATATTTGTTGTCCTGATAAAGAACTGCTGACTCTCATCTCATCATGTTGTTGTTTGTTGAATCCTTTGTGGGGCTGGAGGGGGGTGGAGGGGGTGGAGGGGGTGGGGCCCCTGAGGCCCCTGGCACTCAGTGACATGCAGGGAACCAGCAGACACCATGGTTTCTATCAGGCTCTTCATGTGTCTCTGTGTTGTTTTTAACTCTGTTTATTACACACTACATCACTTACTCCTCTCATGTGATCAGTAATAACTTATCTATCAGTAGGATCAATAACACACACCGTGACACATGTAAAAATGAAATACACACGTTTATATAAGGAATTAATGTTGTGAAGAAACATTAACGAAGAAAACAGGAAGTTCATTTCAGGGACCTTCAACATAAACACAACATGTGGATATGAAGATACAGAACATCTACAAAGTCAGGTTCAAGTGTGTGTGTGTGTGTGTGTGTGTGTGTGTGTGTGTGTGAGCAGCTGTGAAACACCTGTGTGAGCTCAGGTTGACTGACAGGTGGATCTGGGTCAGAGCAGGAACAGACTGAGACCAGGACCAGGTCAGACACCCCCCCCCCCTCCCAGTCTGGACAAACAGGCTGTTTGCCAGGAGCCCTCTTTATAGCAATGTTTTATTGTGAAAGGTACACTTTTACAATTTCAAAATAAGAGTTTTCTGTGTGTCCAGGTTTGTCATGTGCAGACGAGGACGTTTTAGTTTGATGTCTGCGCTGAATCAAAGGTCAAAGGTCACACTCCTCTTGGTCACTTGTGAACCACCTGTCTCTCTGATGATGATGGTGTTTGAGTTCATTCCTGCTGCAATGAATCATGGGATATATCGGACCAAGAAGGATCAGATCAGTGATGAGTTTCAAACTACATGAATCTTTATTTAAAACATTTACACAATGTACAAATAAAGACACAGTGAAGACACACCTGTCTCACCTCTGAGGGGTCAAAGGTAAACGTTCAGTTTCATCTTTACTCTGCATCTTTGTGTACGATTCCTCAGTCACGTCCTGTCTGACGCACCCGGGTGAGATGAGGCAGACCTGTGGTTTCTGTGTGTGTGTGTGTGTGTGTGTGTGTGTGCCAGGGAGTTTCCAGTGCTGTTGGGTCATCACTCAGAGTTGATGTGTATTAATCTGCAGCTTTAAACGTTGTCGTTCTGTCTCTGCAGCGTCTGAACAGACTGGGCTCAGATTCTTTCACCTGATTGATTATTGGTTATTGGAGATCTTTCTGTCTCTGATCTGTGGTCGTTGTGTTTTCCTGCTGTGACCTACATCATCAACCTGCTGGGTCACATTCCTCTGAGACATTGTAGAAAACACACTGTCACTGTGGAGCTCATCAAGTCGTGAACACAGAGTCACTTCTACCTGCTTGTTAAAGAGACAACGACTCATTTCTCTGTTATCAGCTGATCGACGAGCTTCAACTTCCTGTTCTGCTTCTGGTTTCTGCTGCTTGATCTGACATCACAGGAAATGAGTGTTACACTCCACTGATGTTGTGGTTTACTGGAAAATCTGCAGGAGGGTCGATGTTACATCACAACAACACAGACGTTTGCCTTAAAGCTCCGTATAAAGGTAGACAAAGCAGTCACCAAGCCCCGCCCACCTCACCTGGACCCACCATCCAGGATTTGGTTTCTCTGAGTGTTTTATTCTGAAATCTGCTCTGTTTTTATTGGATTAGTCAGAAAACAGTCAGCCAGTCGGACTCCTCTCCTCTGATTGGCTGACACTGACCTGTTGTTCCTAGAGCTCCAGAGAGAAGCTGAGAGGAGATGGAGAACTACACTGAGATGGTTTTTGTGTTTGTTGTGTTGCAGCTGCTGCGCCCGGAGGAGGTGGAGATGTTGGTGTGTGGCAGCCCGGAGCTGGACATGAGCGCTCTGCAGAAAGCTGCTCAGTACGAAGGATACGGCAAGACAGACTCCACCGTACGGTGAGAGGCTGCAGAGACTGAGCACAAAACACAGACACAACTGATCTGAAAAAGAGTCAGTGATGACAGATGGTTTGCATGATAACACACATATATACACACATTCACACACACACACACACACACACAGATGTGTCCTTCAGTTATTTGTGTGCAGCAGCAGGAAACGAGCCGACACTCGTCAGGCAGACGATGTTGCCTCACTACGTCGAGATCGAGTAGTGAGAGAAAGGAGCTGAGTCACTGAAGTGAAATCCCCGTCTGAGTAACTCTGTGTGTGTGTGTGTGTGTGTGTGTGTGTGTGTGTGTGTGTGTGTGTGTGTGTGTGTGTGTGTCACCAGGTGCTTCTGGGACGTGGTGTTGTCCTTCCCCCTGGAGCTGCAGAAAAAGCTGCTTCACTTCGCCACAGGAAGTGACCGTGTTCCCGTCGGAGGAATGGCCGACCTCAACTTCAAGATCTCCAAGATCGACGTCCCGACTGACTGGTGAGGAGGAGGGAGGGGGGAGGAGGGGGGGTCTCCTAACTAATGTCAGATCTACAGATTCTGAGAGGATGTAATAGTTGATAAAGTTTGATCAGATTCATTGATTGATCACCCCCCCCCCCCCCTCTCTCTCAGGTTGCCGATCTCTCACACCTGCTTCAATCAGATCTGTTTGCCTCCATATCGAACCAGGAAGGAGCTCAAACACAAACTCACTATCGCCATCTCCAACGCCGAGGGCTTCGGCCTGGAGTGACCCACACACACACACACACACACACTATTAGCAGTGCTAGCTAACACCTGTGCGCCACAGCTACCATAATGCGCCTTAATGTATCTCTGTAGCAGGAACGAGCTTCATCTTTCTACTGGACTCTGATGCTGTTTGTTTGTTTGTTTGTTTGTTTGTTTGCGTCGGTACATCGAGGGTTAAACTCGTCAGTTTGCCGACATTGAACTTTTTAAACCTGAAACAGGAAGTTCCTCCTGACAGGATCCTGAGATTTGCACATGGACTGTGTTTGAAGAGCTGAAGGAAACAAAGAAGAAGAAGAAGAAGACAAAGTTCTCGTTTCAGTGAACGTCTCAAAAAATTCAACTTCCAAAAACTTTACGGGTCAAATTAACGATAAACGGTATTTTGAAGTATTTTCATAAAACATATCACTCCTTCAGGATCCTTCTTCTCTACAGAAACAACCCACTTCTCTTCAGTGATTGCTCAGGAAGTGATTTTCCATCTGTGAGGTGAAGAGACAAAAACACTGCAGTTTCACTGAGGACACTTAGAACCAGCAGGTTGAAACGAGACGTGGTCGTTCAGGTTCAGGTGATGAGTTTGATTCAGACAACACTGCTTCAGTGTGGACATGTCCCAGTGTGGACGTGTCCCAGTGTGGACTTGTTCCAGTGTGGACGTGTCCCAGTGTGATCTGTGGTTTTGCTTTGTCTGCAGCACGGTCAGGATGTAGAGCTTTGTGGGAGAAGATTCATATCGTGTCATGAGGTGTAGATTATTGTCTTGTGAATAGTTTGATGTTTTTATTTTTGGACATTGCTGCAAAAAGCTGCAGCAGAAAAGACTTCATGTTGTTTTAATGGTGTGATGTAATGACACAGAGCTGTTGATTGACAGCTCAGTGTTAGCTTTAATGTTGTACGGTCGATGAGCAGAGGACGAAGCAGGAGACGATGTTGACGACATGTCTGAGCGTCCAGAGCCTGAAGAGACTTCACACACACATCAACCTAAGTCAGTGTCAGTAATCAGGAAACACAAACTCACCACGCGTCCTCCCAAAATCCAACATGGCTCCAAAGGACTACCTCATTCCACTGTTGGAGTTGAACACTCACTGTTGTCAGTCATCGCCATGAAATTATAATTTAAATGTTCTGTCATTTAAAACTCAGAAAAGTTAATATTATTGATAAATTGACAATATGACTCGTGGCCACTAGAGGCAGTACTGCGTTCAGCCATAATAGTGATTTCTACCTGTAACAGCAGGTGTGAAATCAATAGGATGAACATGACTGAAGTGTTTGTCAGATCAATTCACAAGCTCCATAATAACTGGAAGTTCATTAGCATCAGCACTTCCTGTTCCTCGCCTGAAGTCCCCGTCTTCAAAATGTGTTTTTGGTTAAATAGCAAAAATAAGCTCCAGATATTTTTATGTTTCATTCCACAACACAGAATACGTCAGTAAATAGACAGATCCTGATTCTTTAAGCTTAAGTGCCTGTTAAAAAAGGCTTGTTGCTAACAAGCAGCTAAATGAGACAACAGAGGTCGTTTGTGGAGCGATTTGTACTATTGCTACGTCTAGCTAGCGTTAGCATTAGTAGCTGTTTACTTCCCAGTCTTGCTGAGAGCTTTAGTTATCGTTGCGTCCTCTTAGCCGCTGCTACTTCAGAGCTAACTGGACACTACAGTGATGGGTTTGGATGGCAGGACTGGAGTTAGCTGGTTAGCATGCTAATGCTAGTAGATAAAGAAAAGTGACAGAAATAGAATCAAAACAAAGGAGGTTGTTTGTCTGGAGACAAAAGCAGGAATTTATGTTTGATGCTGAACTCACAATGTTTCTTCTAGCTAACTAAACAGTTGATGCTAATGTTAGCTCATGTTAGCGCTCATCATGTCTATGAGCTATAGCTAGGTTATACACCAGCTGGTGTATAACCTAGCTTTAGCTTCTTACTTCAGCTCATTGTTGTCAGACTTCAAACGTTAAAGAGGTGAATCTTTGTGGAGATGTTGAAGGAAAACTGTCGGGATCAGAAACTGTTTATGTTTTTTTAGAGACAGAAAAATTCAGTGGAAGAATCAGTGGTTTTTTTTGTGGAGGGAAACACCACGAGTGACGCTAATGGAAAAACACCGTCTTGAAGGCTCCTTTACTTCCCCAGGATTCACTGGAAGCACTTTCTTTCTAAAATGAGGAAAATCAGTCTGGACTCTTTATTTTATTTCACATGATCAGACAAACATGATTTAAGGGCCATAAAAAGCTGCTGGGCCTCAAATGAAGCTTCCAGGCCAAAGATGGGACGGTTTGAAGTTGCTATGGCAACACGTCCCAAGTCCCCAAAAGACAAAGTGGCAAGAAAAGGAAACCCCAGAGGTAACCAAGCAACGGTCAGGCAGCTCATAGGGCTGCAGCGTTCAGTTAGATCTGGGTCACCCCCCCACCCCCCCCCCCCAGGCTGTGTGAACCTCTATAGGGTCTGAACTCTTTAGTGTTTTAACGACCAGTCAGCAGGAGCAGAAGAAGACTTCCGTGCTGCATTCAAGTCACATCAGACTCATCGTAAAAGTAAAAGAGCTGCCGACTGAGAAAACAAACGTGGACATGGTTCTGAATACAGAGAGGCAGAGGGAGCTGTTGGAGGCGTTTGGACCAAATGTCAGAAAAGTGTCTTTTATGTTTTTATGTGTAAGTTGTTTTTTGTTGTATTTTTAAAGTGTTGCTGCGACGCAGGTCTGTGGTGCGTTCATGGGACCAAACTGTGTCAGGTTATACAGTGGGCCGGTGGAGTCGAGACCTTCTGTTTGAAAATAGTTCAGATGGATTTGATGAGATTTAAAATATTTTGAGGTGTGACAGAGAAGTCGTGTTCTTCGTGTTGTGATGGGCCAACAGCTGGAACAGCTGCAGCTCCAGATGTTCTCCACACTCTGACCAAACATGACCCATTTTCTGAAGCCTGTCCAGCTCCTGTTATGTAACACTGTACGTACACAAGTATTTACAGTAAACTTTGACGAGGGGCCGTTCCTCTCTGCAAACAAACACCTGCTGACTCTGCTGCTTTTATTTCACCTACACACACACACACACACACACACACACACACACACACACACACACACACACGACAAAAGAACCAAGAAGTAATGAGACGCATGAATAAATACAGAAGACAAACATTTAATCCTCCTCATGGTAATGACTTTACTTTTCATTGGTTTGTGTCTCATTGATATTTCTGTCATTTGAAGCCTTTGGATTCGAGCTCCTCCTCACGTCCACACTGAGCTGCTCTCACTCCTCATCACTGACACTGATGGAGATGAGTTCAAGCAACGCTACAGAGTTTTCATCTTTGGTTGAGTTTGGCGGCGCTTGTGGACCAAAGCGGTAGTGTTTTGCCTGAAGGAAGACCCCGTTTCCCATGAGCACCAGCGCGTGGTGTCGTAAACGTCCTGACCTCCCGGTCGCGTGCAGTTTGATTGGAAACTGCGTTTCTGTTTCCAGCCGCTGTTTGAGGGACAAACAGCGATGAGGTACTGTATCTAACTGTGGCTGAACAATATCATATGACGATGATGATTTGATTCTGTTCCTCTCCCTCCTTCGTTTTTTAGTCTCCTCAGACAAAACTTTTCATTTCTTGGGTTTCCTTGCTGCTCCTGCCATGATGGCGGTAATCCCACATGGCGTTCGCATCGACTTCCGCCTTTTTAACGAATGGGGAAAGGGGCAAGTGACGTATGCCGTAAAGCAGTCGGCACATTTGTAGTTTTTTGTGTGGAGGGGTTCCTACCATCCACCTGGAAGCTGCTTAGTGCCAGTGAAGGCGACACAGACCCCCCCAGGCCACGACAGAGGTGTCATTCAACCTGTTGTAAGTCGATGACCATCACAAAAGTTCTGGAAATATTATATGAAGGTTGAAAAGTGACTTAGTGTTGGTTTAAAGACATTTGTCTTAAAGCTTCCTGTCACTTTGTGATGTCACAACAAAGCAGGCACCAAGCCCCGCCCACCACCTGGACCCACCATCCAACACTTTGCTTGATTTGGTTTATCCTGAACTTGTTTCAGGTATTTGTTCAATATAAACTCACACACACAGGAAGTTGATCTTTGTTTGGAACAATAAACACACACACACACACACACACACACACTCACACACTCACACACACACTCACACACTCACACACACCCTGTGTCTTCTTTACTGCAGACACCAATTAATATTTTCCCTCTGTGTTTCCTCTCGGTCTCTCTGAGCTGAGGTGTCCTACTTTAAAGCCGGGAATGAGGAATCTTATCATCTATTAAACAAACACAAGTATGTAGGCCATGGTCAGCGCGGCTTTGTCACTCAGTAACTCGCCAACAGGCCGCCATTATCTCCCTGTAACAGGAAGAGCTCTGTGTCTCACCCATTAAACTCCAAAATAATCACACAGCAGCGCCAAGAGACGGGACAATGACCTGAGGTCGGGGTGCTTTTCTTTTATTTGATGCTGCATGTGGTTCGATCCCCCCCCACACACACACACACTAATATAGCTTATCCCCCTATTGATTTGCTTTTTTCAGATGCACACTCACATATCGGGGGCGTGGGGGGGTGGGGGGGGGCGGTGCCACTATAACCTAATAATATTATTTCTGTAGCAACTTTCAAAACATGGTTCAGACAGTCCAGGCCAACAAACGTCTGCTCACATGATACAGGCCATAGAAACACACACCACAGACCTGCACGCAGTTAAAGGTGATGATGTGTTCTAATATGTGATCAATAACTCTGAACTGGATCTGAAACCACAGCTGCTTTAAAACTGATCAATAAACTCTGATTGATCGATGAACAGGAAGAGGATGTGCTGTTAAAACCAGCGAGGAGTCTTACTGACTCGAGTTAATGTAAAAACCATTCATCACCTCTGTGTACAACTTCATTATTGTGGATCTAAAGCCGGGCTCAGGTCTGAGTTGCATAATGAGACTGAGTTCAACACTGTTTAAACTCTTTATCTGCTGTTTTTCATTCTGGCAGAAAATCTGTTTATTCAACTTCAGAGCCAAGTGGATCAGAGACTTCTACAGGTCAGCGCAGCCCGGTGGGAGGAGTCAGGAGGAGGTGGGAGGAGTCAGGTGGAGGTGAGAGGGGTCAGGTGGAGGGAGGAGGAGTCAGGTGGAGGTGGATAGGGCTCCATGTAACCTGATGTGTCCCCCAGCAGTCTAAGCCTATAGCAGCGTAGCTATAAAATGGATCAGGGCTACCTGAGCCAGCCCTAACTAAAGCTCTGTCATAGAGGAAGGTCTTCAGCCTGGACTTAAATGTAGAAAGAGTGTCTGCCTCTCTGACCCATGGAGAGAGCTGGTTCCATAATAGAGGAGCCTGGTAACTGAAGGCTCTACCTCCCAGTCTGTTTGTAGAGATACTGGGGGTCACTAACAGACCTGCATTCTGGGAGCGAAGTGCTCTGGTAGGACAGTATGGAATAATGAGGTCCTTCAGATAAGTTGGAGCTTTGTCATTAAGAGCCTTGTAAGTAAGTAGAAGGATCTTGAAGTCTATTCTATATCCTACAGGAAGCCAATGGAGAGAAGCTAGAATGGGAGAGATGTGCTCTCTCTTACTAACTCTTGTCAGTACCCTCGCTGCAGCGTTCTGGACCAGCTGGAGACTCTTCAGAGAGGTTGTTGGACATCCTGCCAGGAGAGAGTTACAGTAGTCCAGCCTAGAAGTAATAAAGGCGTGGACCAGTTTCTCAGCATCACTCTGAGAGAGGATATTCCTGATCTTAGCTACACTGCACAGGTGAAAGAAGGCAGTCCTAGTCACATGCTTTATGTGAGAGCTGGAGGAAAGATCCTGGTCAAAGGTGACTCCAAGGTTCCTCGCAGTTGGACCGGAGTTCAGGGTGATGCCATCCAGAGCAGCAATCTGATGTGAGAACGTGTCCCTGAGATGTTCAGGTCCAAACACAATAACCCTAATGTTAAAATCATGTCACCTGTGACTGGTGTGTAGCTCTCAGACACTCCTGCTATTGTCCTGAGCGCCTGTGTCACCTGGTCTCTGACATCATCTAACATCAGGCTCACACCTGTCCAATCAGATCAGTGACTTGATTTCTCAACCCGTCCTGACTCAGCTGTTGAACTCAGGCTCAGACAATGGAGGTGGATGCGGACTCACAGCGTTTCCCACCAACCTGAGGATGATTCAGTCCATGTTTGGTTCATGACGCGTCACCTGACGACACGTTCACACGCTCTCCACTCAGACACCAAAACCACGACGGCCTTTCATTTTACAATATGAAAATTATTTCTAAACTAAAGTTGATGAATTTCACCTAAGCTCCTGCAGCGGAGCTTTGTTGCCGTAGTAACACTAATAAACACACAGTGGAGCCTATGGAGGTAACGCAGGTACGGTTCGGTTCAGGTGAAGATGATGTTTGGGTTTCATCATGGTAACGGAGCGTGTGGGGGCGTCACTGAACCGTGGACCTGTGTTGTGGGTGTTGTGGTGTGAAAGTTGCCTGACTCAGGGTGTGGTTGTTTTACAGTATGTGTCACTGTAAAAACTTCTCCACTTGCTTCCTCTTTTCCAGATTCACTGTTTCACTCACTGTCTCTGCATCCTGTAAACACACTCCTGCTCTATTTGTTCCCACAATGCTTTGCTCTCCCTCTGGTGAACATGTGTCACATTCTCCAGATGCCTGTGCTCCAGATGTGCAGAAGAGGTTTTAGAGCAGCAGCAGCAGCAGCAGCGTCTCAGTCTGAGTTTGGACGAGTGTCAGAGTTCAACAGTTTTACAGACTTTAACAAACAGCTTCAGTGGAGGAGGAGGAGGAAGAGGAGGAAGAGGAGGGGGAGGAGAAACGAGTTGGCAGAAAGAGAGGACGTTACACAAGCTGCTTTTTCAGCTTCGTCACTGCTCGCTCATCCAGAGAGAGAGGAGGAAACACACTCCTCCTGTTTTCCATCTCTTCATCCTTCACACCAGTTTCCATGGAAGTTTGTGATGAAGATGAAACATCATCTGTGCGAACAGAGACTGAACGACAAACACTGACAGGAGCCAGATGTTTGCAGATGTTAGTGTAAATGTTGAATGACAGATTTGTTCTTCATGTCCATTAAAGAAGAAGAAGAAGAAGAAGAGAGTGAGGCCGCTGGTCTGAAGTGAAGACCTAAATGTCACGCTTCACCATGAGCTTTGTTTTCTGTCGCTCCAGTCGAACGCTGTAAGACTCAGATGACCTTATCTCATCTGATGATTTGCAGACACATGGAGCAGCTTTAAAAAGACTCAGTACAACCTGAGAACACTGTAACACCAGCCCTGTTACCACCTGACCCCCGCCTCCTTCTCAACACTGTAACACATCCAGTCCAAGAAGAAGAAGAAGAAGAAGAGGAAGAGGAAGAAGAAGATGCGCTCGCTGCTCAGATCTGTGATAATCTGAAGTGATCTGTGGTAGAACAGAGAATTTGAACTGATTGAAATCTCTTTCTCTGGCTCAACTGCACAAGTGGAGATCTACTGTCTTCGGCATGTCCATCTGACACCATCTGGAAGGTCATCAGACCCCCCCACCCCCCACCCGCTGGCATGTAAAAAACCTCCTACACATGCCAAACATCCAGGAGTAAACAGAACCTGTGCTGCACTGACATGATGCACGGAGATGGAGGTTTTCCACCAAGATGTGAGCGAAGACAAACTCAGACCTCAGATTTATTTACAGATGCATAAAACACAGAGTTTCATCACATCATTAAAGATTCATCAAAAACTTCATGGAACAAGAAGAGAAACAGGAAGCCTCAGCAGTAAAAAGCTGCAGTGCCTCTCCTGACCACTAGAGTGAGTCTCCAGCAGTGAGTCAGGCTCAGACTCAACATGTTTACAGCCTGGTCTCCGCTGATCACTTCCTGTTTACACTTGATTAACCACTGAAGGTGTGGAGGAGGACCGAGGCCAAAACCTGACAAAAACCTCCCCAACTCTTTGACCATATTTGGATTAGCTCTGAGTCAGGGGGCGGGGTCAGACGCTGCCAAGATGAGGACAAGGTGACATCCATCTCTATTACTGGTGTTTGATATTTATTTTCAGCTCGCCTGACATGACGTCTGACTCTGATGAAATATATTCTATTTCAGTAAGTTTAATTCGAGGTATTCCTCCGTGCTGGAATGTGTAACGTGCCAAAACACAAAGCACTAAAGCAGGTGAAGCTGCAGCTGCTGATTCTGATTCGTTAGGGTTGATCGTCCAACGTTAACCTGGCACTGATGAACATCTTCCACGTGTGAAGCTAGTAAATCAAAATAAAGTGTGTGTGTACAAAGTGAAGTCAGTAGGACTCTGTGTCTGTAGCCTACATTCACATCCACAGGGTCAGTCGCTGTGCTCAGGTCAAACAGAGATCTGGTGTCCCTGCTCTGGGACGTCTTGTCCCTCTGTTGATATGCTGCTTGTGTCTGTTTGTTTTCCCCGTCAGCTGATTGAAGCAGGTCCAGAACCTGTGACATTAAAACACAGAGTCAAGTTTTAGATGGACACGATGAGTTGTGCAGATCTGGAACAACATGTGCACATGAGATTGTTAATACTCTGACCTCTGACCCAAAAACGTATACTCTTATTATGAAAGGTCCAACTGTGTTTCCTGTAAATATAAATCTAGATCTGAAACCAGGACTTTTTGTGTGTGTGTGTGTGTGTGATGATGTCTCACCTTTTTGGAGAAAGTGACTGATGCTAATGGGAACTATTGGAGGAACTGACTCACAGGAAACGATGGAAGAAGTGAAACTATTTAAAATTTTGACAGTGACAAATCTGTGTCACAGTGAGTCTTTTATTTTCCAATCAATCAGTCGATTGATCAAACATTAAACCTGGATCTGTGTTCAATTCACTTGGTGAAGACAGAACGGGTTGTGACTGATCGGAGCGGCTCTCACAGGTTTCTGTGTTTCAGTTCTCGTCAGTTGTTGTTTGGTTGTGTCCTGAGTTTCGTCCGTGAAGACGCTCGGTGGCTTTTTAAAGTTTCATCACAGACTTTTGTGACATTAGTGAAGAAATATTGCAAAAACAAAACTTCCTTCAAAGCTTTGTCATTGTGATAAACAGGAATGAACAGCACTGTCACTGAGTTTTGATGAATTTCCTGATTAACATCACATTAACTCTGCAGACTCACAGTGTCATGACGTTTTTATCTAAACATTACAGTTAAATAAGTACAAGTCCAGGAGGGTGACCTTTGACCTTTGAGCAGCTCAGATGCTACTTGACTGGTAACAAGTGTATTTTTTGTTTTTGCTGTTTACTTTAAGTCGAGACCTCGTCCTGCGTCACTTCACCCAGATGTCTGGATGTTTCCGTCCATGTGTCCCACTGCATCCCCTATAGGACACATGACGTGGACATTCCTGCTGGGAGCGACGTCTCTGACAGACGAGCCTTCTGACCCGTCGACCTCTGGCCTTTTAGAGCCAGCTGAAATAAAACACAACACGTGAACTCGGCCTGTTGTTTAAGGTAGTGTAGCACATTCACAGTCTCGTATTCATCACTGTATAATAAATGCTGTAAATATAAGTGATTGACGTATGTCTGACCCAAACACACAGCCCATGTTTAACGTGTGTGTGTAAATGTTACATAATATGTGGGAACACCTCAAGCATATTAATGTTCACTAATATAACACACACACACACACACACACACACACACAGACAGGTCTCATTCTTCTCGTGGTGCTCATCTCCACCCACCTCTCTGACTGACAGTTAAACATTACCACACTTCTGTGATTTCAGTTTCATGTTGTGTAACAAACAAACAGGACGTGACTTGATGAGATCAGGTGAGGAGAAGAAACAGAAGAAGAAGAAGAAAACCCAGACTGAAGCAGCTGATGGTGAAACTGTGCGACAGCGTTTAATCACCATCAAGCTCCAACTTGACCTGAATATTTTGTCTGCACATGAACAGGGATGTACAGACCCAGGTGACCAGGTGTCTCAGGTGTTTCTCTGCTGCTGTTTGATCTGATGTGTTGATTGGTGGATGTCATGTTTGTATATTTGCACACGTGTAGTTGTCGTACATGTTTCATCTTACAGTGCTCACCTGGTTGTCTGGTCAGAGTGAAAACACAGGTTCTGATGCTCTGTATGTCGCTGTCAATAAAGTTGACTTTGAAACACTAGAACAAAGAGAAACCCTCTTGAACCAGTCAATCAAGATAACATGAAATAAGATAAAGAGTTCTGAAGTGAATTAGTGGTTTATGCTGGTTTATACTTCCTGTCTCTGGCTTCTATTTTGAAAATACACAGAGACTGACTTGTGTGTGTTCCTGCTCCATCAGCACAGTGTCTCAGTGTCTGAGCTTCGTCTATAAGGAAGAGCTGGGTCATCAAGTTCCTCTGGTGTCATCAATCGTCTCTGGTGTCATGTTAACTATGTTTTATATGTTGGATTCACACGTGCATCAAAACGTTGTTCACATGCTGAAATGACTGGTTTAATGTAGAAGAACCAGATGAGTGGATCACATGACTTCAGGAGGGAGGGGGATTTGTCTCTGTTCAGCAAACTGGAATCACTCAGTGTGTGTGTGTGTGTGTGTGTGTGTGTGTACCTTGTGCAACCATGAGTAGACAGAGTGTGTTACATAACCAGCTGAGTCTTGACCTACTTAGCAGCAGCAGCAGAGTCATTTCAGTGGAACGACTATAGATAGAGTTATGCAGAATTTAATTCTGAATCTTTTCTCTCAGGAAACTGGAAGTGAGACTTTCAATCATGGAGGAGATGAATCAACTTCTGGAGAATCACGACCAGATAAGACTTTGTTATCCTTCAGATTTGATATGAGGAGCAGAAGATTAAAATCGTGTACATCACATCAGAACCAACGGAGAGAAACGAACAGGATGACGCAGCAGCTCAGAGTCGTGTCCTGACCTGTCCAAGTGTGACAACACGACCGAGTTTGAACGCAGCTCTGTCTGCTTCCTGAAAAATGAAGATGCTGACAATTTATAATGCAGCTCTCTGACCTCTTGACCTCTCTCCAGTGTCTCTGTATCTGGGCATATATATGTATATATAGTAAGAGCCCGGTCTGTGTCCCAGGGCCTCCCACCAGCCAGCCAAGGCAGAGAGGCGTGGTGGTGAGTGGGTGGTACTACCCCTGAATCAGTGGCACTGGGCCCAGGTGTGTGGAGTCAACCAACCAGCCTCCTTATACCCTGCAAGTTCAGGAGGAGCGAGACTGGACCGGAGCTGCAGACAGAGCGGAGCGCCAGGAGAGGACGAGCCCCCTCACAGCCAATCACAAGAAGATTTACGTTGTCTTCCTACCTCCCCCATCACCGTACCCCTCCATGTATGAAGACTAAAAAGTCTTAAGGTGATTTCAAGATCTAGTCCTGTCTCGTCTGTTCCTCTCTTCCTCGGACTAGACCTGGTGCTGGTACCAGTTCTTAGCTGGTTCAGCTCTCGTGCCTCCAAAGAACCAGTTTGCTTTTCCACTGGTAAGGAGCTGAGTCAGACCCCCCCCCCCCCCAAAAAAAAAGAAAAAAAAGGAAGCCGTCTTTGTCGTAATGTTATGATTCTTAAATGAACGTTAGCTGTTGTTAGCTGCAGCCTGTAGCTCGGCTGCTTAGCTTCAGCTGCACTTGCATTAATTAGATTAGCAGCAAACGTAATAAGATATTGATAATGTCTATGTATATCTTTGCACTGGTCCTGTGGGTCAGGTGACCCCCGCCCCCTCCTCCTGGTGTAATTGGTTCTTGGCTGTAGACCAGCAAGGAGCTGGTGCTTGTATGGAACCAGTTTCAGAGCCAGGAGGTGGAGCTTAGGCGGTCGAACAGGAAGTCAGACTCTGGCTCCAAACCAGCGCTGGGACCAGCTCGGTGGGAAACAGGTATTAGTCGACCCACTGCTCACTGGCAAGGCCTGGCTGCCATACCAACACACCTGCTCATGTGTAGATTCACTGTCTGTGTTGTTATTATTTGAAGCACAACATGTAGTTCAGTCCTCACACTCCTCTACTGTGTATACGTCTTGAGTGTATATATACACACTTAACACACTGGAGGTCGCAGGTCATTGTTCACACTGGAAGTGAAGAGAGAGAGCCGCTGAGAACACGGACTTCACCTGTGATCAGATATCCAGGTAAAGTAAGAGTGACCTGACTGGAAGCAGTAGGAGAAGTCGGTGTGTCCTGTAGGAGAGTGAGCAACAGGAGGAGACACACACCGCTCTGTTTGTTCACCTCCGCCTGAAGAATCTCCAAAGTTTACACAGTTTCCCAAACAGCGGCATCAGCGCGTGTCTGCTGAAACAGTTCACCGTGTTTCACTGATTGTTTTCTTCCTCACATGCCAACGCAGCTCCAGAAAAGGATTTAATTCCCAATCTCTGCCCGGGCTGAAACACGAGCTGTCGTTGGCCCCGTGGACTCTGACTGACTGAGCGTCCTCACATCCTCACCGTCTCCTCAGTGTACGTTATAATGGACAATCTGAACACTTTTTTTTATTGCAATGAATGTGATAATAATCAAATGTTATCTCCATATATCGGACCAGACGCACAGGAGACGGGGGGTGATCCACCACCCTCTGTCCTCTGGTCACAGCTGTCTGTCCTGGTCAGCTGAGGACTCTCCTCTGGCCGTGCTGTACTCTGATCTGTCCTGAACATTCATCCACCTCCTTGTCATCCTCGCCCTCACCCTTTCATCCCAGCTCACATGTCCAGAGACACATTCCACCTGTGTGTCCACCTGTCCGTCCTCTGATTGATCACCTCCTCTGACAGAGAGTGGTCCCGTGTCTCAGAGGAGTTAGTTGTTGCCATGTGAATTTGTCTAATTTTACTTGGACTGAAGCTGCAGGGAGACGCGTGTGTCACATGGAGGATTTAATGTACAGATGTTATACAGTATATGGTTGTTAACACAGAGTGAAACATCTGGAAATGCACGTCTATCATGACGTGTCTTCGCTCTGAAGGACTATCTCATCTCATCTGAAATCTTGAATAAGCTTCAGGGAAGGCGACACAGGTTTCATTGTGTTGTTGTCTGCCACGCTGAGACACTTTCACTTCCTCTGAGCTCAGAGGAAACAATGAGGTCCTTCTGGGCCAGTTTTCACCTGTTGAAATGAGTCTGTTGACAGTTTGATGAGCTGATGAGTTCCTCCAGGAGCAGAAACTGATCCGACAGCCTCCAGTTTGAGTGTTACAGGTGAGCGCTGAGAGGACAAGGGTCATTTAGATCTAAAGTTGATTGAACTGACTGTGGTGTGTGGGGGACTCATTGAAGTGTCCCTCGGGCTCCTTCACCGCTGGCGGCTGTGCGTGGCCTCCTGTTACATGTTGTCCTGGGCCAACACTGTCAGCACCGTGTTCTCTTACTGTCAACACCACTTAATCAGCCTGTCAACCTGAATCTGCACCTGCTGTTCTCTCTGAATAGAAACACCAAGCGATCACAATGAATGAATGACCTCCATCCCGTTTATCGTCAGTTGAACCTGCGGCTGGTTTTAAACCACGCTTCTGTCTCAGCAATGAAGTGTCTAAAGATTTCACAGCATCTTTCCTCTTTCTGTTGGTTTCAGTTTCGTAGCTGCTGCTGATGTTTGTGACCTCAGAGGCTTGTAGGTACAGGTTTGTGTGTCTTTGCTCGTGACCCAGAAAGATCATCCTGCACTGGGTTGGTCATGTAAACCTCGCAAATACAAATGAGCTTCAAAATAACAGAATAGAAGAGAAAATACTTTATTCATGTGTCCACTAGCTCATCCACACAAAGGCCCAAACTGAAGCTGTATCTAATGCTGATCGTTGTCATGTCTTGAGGAAGGATCGTGGCCACGCCCACTCAGGAGACCGGAAACACTGACCCATTTCATCCCGCTGGTCCGGACTGAAACATGGTGTTTTAGAAGATCTCTGTTATAACTGGGTGATGTCAGACAGTCGACGTCCATTTTACATTTGGAGATCACGATTTTTTATTATTATTATTATTATTTATTTTAAATTCCTGCTGTTCCGGTTCCGGTCCAACAGGCGGCTCCTTCCTGGCCCCATCACCTGTAAACCCAGGTGCGGTGCTTCCGCTCAGTCAGTTCACAAGCTGTTGACACCTGTGGCTTTACGATCTCAAACTGCTCTGTCAAAATGGGACTTCCGCTCACGGTTGCTACGCGACCCGGTTCGCGCTCTGCTTAGCAACGACGGCAATGGCGGACACGGCGAGTGATGCCGGAAGTCAATCATCAACTCATCAACGAGGGGCCATGAGGAGCCGAACCTCTGGTCGAGCTCTCCGGGGACGTGGAGCCTTAGTGTGGACACAGGGAGCCCCCCCCCCCGGCACACCTGCCGCCATGGAGCCAGCAGGACGAAATGAGTTCACTGTCTCTGGACCGTTGAAGGAGTAGCACCGACCCAACAGTGGAGGCGGCAGCAGACTTCCTCTCAGGTAGGGAGCCGCCGCCATGTTGCTGGTTCATGGTTGAGTGGTGACTGTAGAGACTGAACCTGCTGCAGGAGCGAAAAACCCACATTCAAACACGTAAAAGGCGTCGTACGGTGGTGAAGCTGCTGCCGGTGGGTTTACCGTGTGTCCCGGTGACAGAACAACACAAGTGTGTGTTGTGTGTGTGAGCCGCTTGCTGCGGTGTTAATGAACCCAGGGAGGCGGTGGCATCGTTAGCATCGTTAGCATCGTTAGCAGGCCTCCCAGCAGCCTCATTAGTAAACACAACCTTCATGTCAGCCACCAGCCCTTTACTTGGCCTCACTTGGCGTTTGAACCTTGACCTTTGGGAATGTTTCTGCTCCAAATACGTTGTGTTTATGCTGCATGAGCAGATGGATGGAGGGACTTTCACAGTGTTTACTGAGTGTGTGTGTGTGTGTGTGTGTGTTTATGCCTGTTTGTGGGATGTTTCCTGTGTTCATAGATCAGTCAGAGTTAAACAAAGGTCTCATTTCACATCAGCCACTTCAGACCAGCGTTGCCACGGCAACGGTTGATGCCACCTGCAGCCATTGTGATCCAGCAAATTACGTAACGTGTCAAAAGCAGTGTTGTTGTGCAGGGAACGTACCATTGTTCTTATCTAACCTGATTGTTTTTATCATCAGGTGCAGTGTTGGATTTGTCCAGGTGTTTGCTCAGGTTGGTGCTGACTTCCTGTAAAGACCGCCATGCCAACAGGTGTGTGAAGGTACGCTGAACGACGATCATCGCACCACAACGTTAGGTAATAAACCAGACGCTGCTCTGACGCCTGTCTCTGTGAAAACACTTCCTGTGTTCGGCTTTAGGTTTGTGGCTGAGGTGTGTGGTCGTGATGTTGTGGTGTTCAGGTAACAAGAGCGGATGTGTTATTTTAATGAAGGTGTGTGTGTGTGTGTGTGTGTGTGTGTGTGTGTGTGATGGTCGAGTGTGAGTGAAGACAAAGGATGACAACTGCTGACCCCCCATGTATGTGCCTTTGTTTGGATCCATGAGAGGACAGACTGTGTATAGATGTGTTTACGTGTTGGAAATGTGTGTGTGTAAATATTTCACTGCTTGTTAGGAGAGGCCGTGCTTTGTGTGTGTGTGTGTGTGTGTGTGTGTGTGTGTGTTTGATGAGGCCTCTGCTCTCTTTGTCTCCTCTGTGTCCAGTTAGAAAGAGTCTCTGTTGTTGGGACTCACGTGGACTCGGTTGGTCCTCGTCACATTTCTCTGGCAGCAGACACAACAGGAGCCCGTTAGCATCCCTCGCTACACGTGCATCGCTGCCGCTAATGGAGCCTGTTTCCATCGTCTGAGGCCATTTAATGATGGACTGTTGTTGTTGTGTTTCCTCATCCATCCCGGCGCTGAGTCCAGCTTGGCTCCTGCCGCAGGCTGCATTTCTCAGCCTTTTATAGGGCAGTTAAAAATGCACTGGTAGCAAACTGTTGGAGGAAAAGCAGCAGCATTTTCCTGTGAGTTTCACCAGAACAGAACTGAACAAAACACATGACGTTTCGTTTCGTGTTTCGTGCCACTAGTTCTGATCAAAGTGACTCTCAACACCAGGGTCTTTCATCTGATAGGTTCATTAATCAATAATAATGTGACGACAGGAATCGGTTGGAGGGTTGACGTCAGTAATAAAGGAGTAAAACGAACAGTGAGCTGCTGCTCTACATGAGAAAATGGAGGCGTTGTTGACACACGAGCCTCAGTCTGGATCTGGACAAGGTCTGTTTGAGGTCAGGGCTCTGAAAGGCTCTTTAGTCCTGAACCACGTCCTCTCTCTTTCTGCCTCTCCTTAGATTTCCTCTCCTCTCTCTGTTTCCTCCCTCCTCCCCCTCCTCCCCCTCCTCCTCCCTCACTGATCACGCTCTCACGACGTGCGCTCGGCGTGGCAGCACTCACCCGGCATCACATTACAGCTGTGCAGCCGCTGCTCGACAGGAATAGCCTGCTCTTCATACCTAAACGTGACCCCAGCTGACTGTAAGAGGCTGGATGCCCTGCACACGCTGGATCTGCAGGCTGCTGCTGCTGCTGCTGCTGCTGCTGCTGCTGCTGCTGCTGCTGCTTACTGCTGCTGCAGCTGCTGCTGCTGCTGCTGCTGCTGCTGCTGCTGCTGCTGCTGCTGCTGCTGTTACTGCTGCTGCTGCTGCTGCTGCTGTTACTGCTGCTGCAGCTGCTGCTGCTGCTGCTGCTGCTGCTGCAGCTGCTGCTGCTGCTGCTGCTGTTACTGCTGCTGCTGCTGCTGCTGTTACTGCTGCTGTTACTGCTGCTGCTGCTGCTGCTGTTACTGCTGCTGTTACTGCTGCTGCTGTTACTGCTGCTGCTGCTGCTGCTGCTGTTACTGCTGCTGTTACTGCTGCTGTTACTGCTGCTGCTGCTGCTGCTGCAAACTGCTGCTGCTGCTGCTGCTGCAGCTGCTGCTGCTGCTGCTGCTGCTGCTGTTACTGCTGCTGTCGGTCTGCGTCTGTCAGGGGTCCAGCTCTAAGAGTTTAAATATCACCAGGTTGACACAAGGGTGTGTGTGTGTGTGTGTGTGTGTGTGTGTGTGTGTGTGTGTGTGTGTGCATGGACACGAGTCAGCAACAAGGTTTTATGGACGACGTGTGCACAGAAGTCTGAGCTGTAGTTGTAGCAACTGTGATCCCACTCACTAATGTGCACGAGAGGCTGCTGAGTTGTTTGTTACCTGTTTGTCTGTTTGCATTCACACTGTGATCTGACTGAAAGGCACATTGAAAACAAAGCAGTTCAGAGTTGCTGACTGACTTTACAGGGTGGAGTCACTTTTATCCAAGTCCATATTTCATAACAACACAAGCTTCATCTACAGAGCAGCGTTCATGACGTCATCTGCAGCTCCAAATGCTTTACATGGAGGGTTAAGGCAGTTTACAGCAACAGACACGTCAGGTCGACGCCAGACGACGACGTGAATCTGCCCAGTACGTGTGAACTGGGTCCCTGAGGGTTTAAACACCAGTACAGGAATCTGACTGTTACTGGCAGCAGCACACAGCTGTCAGACTGGGCCCACGTGGTCCCTTCACTTCCTGCAGCTGAACTCTGCCCAAACAGCATCTGATCATCAGTTTGTATGAAGTCTATCGTTCTGAGCGTCTGCTCTTTGAGAGAAGCTGAGGAGTGAGTGTTTGGGAGGTTTTCATCTGCTGGAAGACGAGCTGTAACTGAACAGACCAGGGACTGAAGAGCGTGAGACAGAGACGGAGACAGAGACCAGCGTTTACCAGCAGAGGCTCAGCACCAGACTTCACTCAGAAAGCTCCCTCTGTGCAGAGACGTGTGGTCTCAAGCTGAGTAAGAGCAGTTTCCAGCCTTATCAGTTGAGGTGGGTGTGTCGGCCATTATCGTCTTCAGTGAGTCGACCTACAGGCCTCTGAGGAACGAGGTCAACTCTGCTGTGTCTCTGTAGGAGTGAAGTTATCTTTATCACTGTGTCTCCACCCACTACACACACACACACACACACACACACACACAGATCCTCTTATCACCTCTGTAGCTCTTATCTTCCATGTTTGCTGCTGCAGTCACACTGTGACCTGTAATAGCACAGAGTCTTTGAGTTGAATGCTGAGACACTGATGTGACGACACACACATGCTAACTGTTGCTAATTAGCACTAATCACTCCAGATGACACTGGTTTAACTTTTCATGTGGGCTAGTTAAAGGTTTGACAGTGACATCTGACCGTCCTTCTGTGTGTGGTCTGCTCCTCCTCTCTTCTTCTCTACTTCCTGCTCCTCGAGGTCAGAGGTCATGTGAAGCTTGTGTGATAATGTGAGTGGATTTATTCAGAACTACTGACATGGACCATGAAATATGATGCGTGGTTCCTGTGCACAAGGAAAGAGTTCCTGCTCTGCTCTGTTTATGTTGGACACACACACACACACACACACACACACACACACACACACACACACAGGAATGTGAACTTCTGTTTTTTGAGTTCAGGAGACCAAATATGTCGCAGCTGTTTCTGACCTTTAAGTTCTGTTGTTCAGACACAAATACATACACTGACTCACAGACCGCACACACACACACCCACACCCACACACCCACACACACACACACACACACACACACACACCCCACACACACACACAGCAACATCTCTGTGACTGTCTAATGGCAAAACAGACTTCAGCCTGTGACCTGATGAAGGAAGCTCCACAGCTCAGTGTTTACCATCAAACAGCACTCAGCTAAGCAACGACTGGACTCACCCTCCTCATCCTCACCCTCCTCATCCTCACCCTCCTCGGGAACAGATAGGCGTCGTCCAGTGTTTACACTCTGTTATCACATGACAGGGAACTGAGTTCATCAATACTCACAGCCTGAGCCCCTCTCACCTCGACCCTGACCATGACCCCTGACCCCAGCCCCTCAGATTGCACCGTGTGATTGACAGGCTCAGACACATGCGACAGAGTGTGTGTGTGTGTCCGTGTCGTTGCACATGACCTGAGCTGAAGCAGCCGAACATCAAACAGGAAGTTTGTTGTTGTTGTTGTTTGTTTTGAACTCACTGCTTTATCCTGCTGCGTGTAGCTGTTGCTGATTGGCTGGCATGGGATGTTGGGGTGACCATGGCAACAGCATTGATTTTGAGGCTTAGCTCTGGTTAGTAAAACACATTCAGGACCATAAAGGTCAGAAAGGTCAGAGCAGGTGTGACATGTTGATCTGACAGCAACATGTCAGATCAGACCTGAAGCCTCGCCACGGCCCTGCTCTGCCTGCTCCGCCTGCTCCACCTCCTCCGCCTCCTCCGCTCCTGTGGAGCAGCTCTGTTTACTGCTGCAGCTGGATAGTTTTATTACCTGTTGTGTGAGGTGATGATGTCATCAGGCCACAGCTGCATGAATCGTCTCATTGTTGTGACATCACGTATGTTTTTATTGTGTGAGTTTATTGGTCACATGTTGCCTGATGTAACTGTTCATAAACACACGCACTGTAGTTTATGTTACTAACCCAGGCCCCAGCACCGAGGCACAGACCACAGAGCCACAGACCGCACCGAGGCACAGACCACAGAGCCACAGACCGCACCGAGGCACAGACCACAGAGCCACAGACCACAGACCACAGAGCCACAGACCTCAGAGTCACAGACCACAGAGCCACAGACCACAGAGCCACAGACCACAGAGCCACAGACTGAAGAGCCACAGACCACAGAGTCACAGACCACAGAGCCACAGACTGAAGAGTCACAGACTGTCTGTGGTCCGGTCTGTGGCCCGGTCTGTGGCCCGGTCTGTGGTCCAGTCTGTGGTCCAGTCTGTGGCCCAGTCTGTGGTCCAGTCTGTGGCCCAGTCTGTGGTCCAGTCAGTGGTCCGGTCAGTGGTCCAGTCTGTGGTCCGGTCAGTGGTCCAGTCAGTGGTCCGGTCAGTGGTCCGGTCAGTGCTCTCTGTGAACACAGTTAATGGTTTACAGGAACAATGGGGAGCTTTCAGACTCGTCTCTAGTGAACTCATGGGACGTGAGAACAGACGACGACCCACATCAGTGTGTGTGAGACACTGAGCCACAGACTGTCTGTCTCTACCTGACATGGACCTGTCTGTCTGCCTCTGTCCTTCTCTTTGTCTTTTCACAGAGACTGAGGATCCTGCTGAACTCGTTGCCCCTGTGGGGGCGGTCTGCAGTCGTCTGCCCCTGAACCTGGTCTGGACATAATTCACTTTGAAGATGACGCAGCAGACGTGTGATGAAGCGGCTCCTTCTGTCCACACACACCCAGCACACCCTCCCTCTGATGCTGCTGTGTCTGCAGGAGGAGTGTTTGAACAGTGTGTTTGGTCTCCACCAGCAGCTGCTGGCTCTGTTTGCTGCTCAGCCTGTCGGAGACGGACGCTTTGATTGACAGCTTCAGCAGAGAGAGGCGGGACGGTGAAGTTGTGTTCGGACGAGAGAAAGACTCCTTTCACCCGGGGTTTGACTTGAAACGGCTGGTTGCAGTAGTGTTGTCAGAGCGTCGGGTCTCGTGGTGGCGAGCCAGCCCTGACCTCCATCAGCAGAGCTCAGAGGTTGTGAGGATGTGCTGGCTGTGTGCTGCTTTGGCTCTGATGAGGGACGTTGGCAGTTTGTGCCGCCTGCTGACAGCACAGTCAGTCTGATTTAGGTGCAGGCGGAGCGGCGTCCACGCTGCGTGACACAGCTTTTATCCTCCAACACAACCACGTGCAGCACAATGGTGTCTGCAGCCGCAGCCACAGCCACAGCTCCTGGACCAGGTCTCTGCACCAGTTTCTCCACAGAGGCTGTTTGTGTGTTTGCATCTGACCGGCTGACGTCAGCTCTGTGCAGCTCTGAGCTTTAATAAACACAGGATGCCATCACACTCTTTCCTGCAGCATTATGTAACTGAGCTTTTATGAAGAAGCTCTTTGAGGAAGAACAACTTGCTACCGGGCAACAAGCGTCCCCTGAAAGGCCGAGTCAGATGTGGAGGGCTGATCAGCAGCGAGTCAGTGTTTATCCAGTGCATCATGTTCAGATGTTTCTGTGGAAGAGGGAGGTTTCCACTGCTGGTTGTTGAGGTCAGAACAGACGCAGAGCTCGTTTATAAAGTGTGATCTGCTGCAGCGAGCCAGGAAAGTTCCCTGCACTGTTAAAACTCTGCCACGGGCTCATTCTCACATCAGACGTCTTCTTCTTCTTCTTCTTTTTCTGCAGCCGAGGAACATTTAGTCCTGCAGAACTAATCTGGGACCTGAAAAACCACCTTGTACCCAGATTTGGTGTTGAGGCTGACACCACTAACCACATACAGCTCTATAAACCTGCTGTAAGACCTGAACCTGAAGCTTCCCTCCTGTTTCCTGACCCCCCCCAGCCCCACCCTCAGCTGTCTGCAAACAGCACACGCGTCTCTATAAAGTGTGAGACTGAGATGTGGCGCTGTGCGGCTGCAGCAGCTGTGGGGGTGGTGGTGTGGGTGGGTCCATGGCGCAGCAGCTGCTGCAGTGCAGCCAGGAGGCAGCAAACAAAGAGCTCGTTGTTGTTGTTGTTGTTGTTGGTTTCTGACTAAACAGTTCCACCTGAGCGCCGCAGCGCCGCACGGCTCTGTCACACGCTCAAGACTTTCACTGTCTGCTTCCTTTTCTCTTACTTCTGCGTGTTCAGAGCGACTTCTGGTCTGTAAGCGCAGGCGGAGGGATCGGGTCAAAAGGTCATCGAGGACAAAACGCTTCAGTAAAATCGAATCACAATCTGCTTCCTGTTTCCTGTTTCCTCTGTGGTTATGGTTGTCGTTGTTCTGACCCCACGTCTGACCACAGGAGCCCTGAGTGGACACATATTCATACGCTGGTCATGAAAGACTCAAAAATGAAATTGTTATTAGAGTGAGTGTCAGTATTGATCAGTATGGATTGATCAGTGAAGGCTGATACAGACAGTATATCTGAGAAGACGCTGAGGAGGCTCCAGCTCCGTGTCAGTCAGCCTGTTGCTGCTGAGGGCTTCTGTACAGCCGTACGTCTACAGTTAGCATTGATGAGAGGGATTCCAATAATCAATTAACATCATCAGGTTTATTTTTATTGATGAGCATTAAATTCCATTTTCACAGTAACCACCCACGCCTCCTCTGGAGCTCCACCTTCACATGACGGCTGACTGATACCATGACTCACATCCCTGCTCTAATTATAGTGTCCCCCCTGTGTGTGTGTGTGTGTGTGTGTGTGTGTGTGTGTGTGTGTGTATTTCTGGCTCGTATACGTCCGTGTGTACGTGCCTCTGTCATGTATAGACAACCTCCCAGCTCGGACACTGATCTTCTGTTACATCAGCTCAGCAGACCAACGCGGACTGAACACACACTATTTCCATCCTGGGCAACCACAGCTGCCCCCCCCCCCCCCCCCACCCCCACCCCCCCCCTCACAGCAGGGCACTGTAAATGTACCTGTAAAGTCTAAATGTGTTTCCATGTCATAGTGTTTCATCCGTGTGCAGCGTTCACTGCAGTGAAACTCCCACATGTTGCATAACCTGCAGCCCTCACTGCACACACAGGCTCCATGAAGTGTGTGTGTGTGTTAATGGTTTATAACCTCAGATTTTTGCCTGGTCAGTCAGTAAGTTTACATGCATAGGTCAGTGTTGCTATAGTTACAGCTCAGCGAGGTCATTTACTTGGGCGGGATGTCCTCGTCCCTGTGAACAACATCGACAGGCGTCGATGTGAACTTTTCATCTTGTCAGTAATTGGAGCAAAAGATCAGGAGGCAGGTAAGCTAGTGGCTAACCGTTAGCACGTGGCTGCGTGCGTTTCTGTACACGTGCTGCACTCGTGCTGAGTCCGGTCACCTCATCTGGTCCCACAGCCAGTGATGGAAACTGGCCTCACTGTGGCGGGACAGTCAATCCCACCCCACCCCAGAGTGTGCACAGATCCAGGAGGAGCAGCGTCCCGGTTCAGGGGTCACATCACTCACAGGCTGGAGGCCAGGATGTCCCGGGGTTCGCTGTGCATAGAAACCACTCAGCTCCTTGCTGAGGTTCAGCCGTTTTACCACATGGGTTTAGAGGTTAAATCAGAGCAGAAGAAAAGTCACCTGCACCTGTTTGAACCTGCAGTGAGTCAGTGAGTCAGTGAGTCAGGGCTCAGCAGAGCAGAAGGACAGGGCGGTGTTCAGGTGTGAGAAACATCAGGAGCCTCGCCCACTGTCACTGCAGATCAAGGCAGTGAGGAGACAGCAGGAGAAATAACGTGTGTGTGTGTGTGTGTGTGTGTGGTGGGAGTGTTTGTGTTCACACATGTGTGTCTAACCTCATGGTGGAACTCTCTCACGGATCAATACTAAACCAAACACAATGACTGCACAAACAATGGCACACACACACACACACACACACACACACACGATATTACCGCCTGTCCCTGGTGTTTATCAGTTTGGTCACGTGCCAGAGACAGATCCCTTCTATCTTGTGACCCCTCTTGACCTTGAGATACAAAATCATACACACACATGTGGAACATCACACACACACACACACACACACACACACATGTATGTAGCTCGGCATAAACACAACAAGGTCAGGTCCATCCACCCCCCCCCTTGCTTTTCTTCCTGGTTTTATTTGTTCATGGGGGGGGGGGGGGCACTGTTCATCTAGTTCACACACTGTGTCGCCTTGTTTTAATGCTGATGGGCACGTTGTGTCTCGGCCGAGGCTCATCTGACCTCTGCCCCCCTCAACCAGCCAAGTACTACTGCTGCAGCAACAACAACAACAACAACAACAACAACAACAACAACAACAACAACAGTCAGACAGTCAGCCTTGTTGATGACGAGCACAGATGTGATCCATCTTCAGTCCGTCACGTCTTTAGCTGCTGGTTTAAAACCTCATGTGACTGTTTTACGTGTTGAGCTCGTCTTTAAGGAGCCAGAACGTGTCCCTGTCGCTGGCTGTTGTACAAACACAGACAAAGGTTCATCAGAAGAGTAGCTGTTTGATTTTGAGGCTGTTCCCCTTGAACTTCCTGTTTACATGTCAGGAACCAGTCTTCATCACCCAATCATCTGGACGGATGATCTGTCATCGCTGGACGGGTCCGACGTGTTCAAACCATGAGCCATAGTTTGGATTAAATGACACGTTAAATTCACCTTGAAAAGCTGTCAACATCATCATCATCATCATCACCACCATCACCTTCATCACCATCATCACCATCATCATCATCATCACAGGATGGAAGACGATTCTTGCAGCTTAATCACAGTTTATAGTCGTTTCCTGGTCGACGGTGAAGCTGAAGTTTTAATCTGCTGGAAACAGGAAGTCAACAGATGACAGTTTTGTTAGTCGACAGGCTTGTTAGTCGTGTCTTTCTGGAAACGTCTTATCGGCGTAGATGAACCGTGCCCGTGTGTTTCCTTCATCACTGAGTTTGTCGGCGTTCAACAGAAACACACTGTTTCCTCTGTTTACGCCTCGTCTGTATCGTGTCACATCATCTCAGTGGGTCAGATTCGCCCTCGTGCATCTGTAAGCTGTGCAGCTGTTAATCACCGCAGTACTTTTGTTGTGGGTTCAGGTTCAAACACAAACATCCACCTTTTTTATCCTCCTCAGCTTCCTGTCCCTTTGCGATCGATCTTCAGTCAGCGGCAGCTCGGTGCAGACCCTGGGTCAGACTTGTTTTTGTGACCTTCCTCTCTCTACACGGGGGGTTTCTTCGCTCTTTACATCGTCATTGCTTCACCCTGGTCCAGTGGCGCTGTGGGAGCAGCCCAGCCTCTCTTAATGTTTGACCAGCCCTGGACTGTGAGCTGCACGTGACTTCGCCTGCACATTTCTCTGCTGCAGGTGCAAATACGTATATGATGGAAAACAACACATCTCTGGTGTGTTGTTGTGTTGTGGTACTGATGTTCCAGGTGAGACGCAGTGAGATACGTGTGTGTGGTTTAACGCTCCGTCCAAAGTTTGCAGAACACACGGTCTCTGTGATTGAAAGAACAACAAACACAAAGAGCAGAGAATCACTTGTTGAAAGTTGTTGTTGAATTCAGCTCCTGGTTTATTACGTAGGTTTATACACACAGACTCTCAACAGGACAGATGTGCAGATGTGAGAGTCGTGCATGTGCATGTCTTTCAGAATAAAATCCAGGAAAATGACAAAATAATTGCTTTTTTTTTTTAAACTGATCTGCAGTCGAACGTCATCCAGCTGTTCTGATGAATGAATGATCAGATGAGTACAAACCTGATCGTGTCATAACTGTGACAGGCCGAATTCCTGCTTTATAACTCATTGTTTTTTCTTTAAGTGTAAGATCTAATGACCTTTGCAAAGTGGCTGTGACCTTACAGGTTGTGCTTCACATCCGATGTGTAATAATGGAAGAGCCACATTCCTGCGCGGCTCTCCATCCTGCCTCAGGTAGCCGCGCTGCTCTCCACCCTGCCTCAGGTAGCCGCGCTGCTCTCCACCCTGCCTCAGGTAGCCGCGCTGCTCTCCATCCTGCCTCAGGTAGCCGCGCTGCTCTCCACCCTGCCTCAGGTAGCTGCGGCTCTCCACCCTGCCTCAGGTAGCCGCGCGGCTCTCCACCCTGCCTCAGGTAGCCGCGCGGCTCTCCACCCTGCCTCAGGTAGCCGCGAGCCGCCAACGTCTGCAAGTCACACTTTGTTGGTTGCTGCGTTGTTGCGACATGTTCAAACACTGACTGTTGGATCTGGCCTTGAAATTATACCTTTGGTTGATGGCACCAGTTTTATAGGGGGGTGGGGGTGGGGGCTGAACAAGCCGTTCAGCTGCCTGTGTTTGATTTCACCAGGCAGAACCGAGCAGAGAATGTAAACAGGAAAAACAACAGGAGAGGAGGAAATGAGAGGAGGCCAGGCAATAAAGAGGAAGACAGTGGACACTACTGTATAAACACACACCACCATAACATATGTGAGAGGGGGGAGGGAGGGAGAGAGAGAGAGAGAGCGAGCTTGTTCATGGAAATCGGTCAGGAAATTAAAGGTATTAAAGGAATGTGGCTCCACCAGCCAGCAGGTGGACATGAGCTGGGCCCCGGGGCCGCTCGGCCTCTGGATGAAGTCGTCCTCTGAAGCTGATACGGGATCAGCTTTTCAATTTTCCACCGTAAACCCCACAGTGTTAGGAATGTAGGGGTGGTGTGTTGGTGGGTAAGACGTCCTCAGGTCAGAGGTCAAACCGGGATCAGAGCAGATTCTCCAGCAACGCTCATACAGTGTCGGCGTCACGCCAGCTCTGGTCTTCAACATAAACTCTGAACGTTAGCATTTCACTTCTTTCCTTCCAACGAAGTTAGCATGGTGCTAACCAGCTAGTCCCCGCCCACTTTCCAATACAGAGTCAGCGTAGTGCCCAGGCTGCTTCGAGACCGTTGGAAACACACCGATGGACAAAGCTCTTGGAAGGACTGTGGTATAAGCAGCTGCTAATGCTAATGCTAATGCTAATGCTACGTCTTCTGTACTTCTTTATGTTGATGAACATGTTGACGTTCGGGCAGATTGTTCCATGTTTAGAAAAATATGACTTGTTTCTTATCCTTCACATTTTCTTACCAACAGCAGCACATGTGCAGTCCCACCTACACACCTGATCCACACCTGTCCAGGTGCTGCAGAGGTGATTGGCCCAGTGAGACACAGCAGCACAGGTCCCACCTACACACCTGATCCACACCTGTCCAGGTGCTGCAGAGGTGATGGGCCCAGTGAGACACAGCAGCACAGGCTGCAGTGAAGGAGTTAACGCTGTGCTAACAGCAGGAATGTCCAGGCTGCAGCGGGTCGTCCTGCTCCAGCCTGAGGTCTTTCCTTTGTGCATGTCAAACAGAGGGAGCGAGCGAGCGAGCGCTCTTCCTGCTGAATATGAGTCAGGCATCAACGGGAATTTAAACAAGTCTGAAAGCAATGACAATAAAAACAACAGCAGCAGGCAGCTCAGGCTTTCCATGTCTGTCTGCCCGCGCTGCTAGATCTGTAATCAATAATGCAAAACCTTCCATTTGTTGTAGAAGATGAGACGCATGTTGTGTTTGCATGTGACGAGAGATTTCAACATGTCTGTGTTTCTGTTCGGTGCAGGTCAAGATCAGCTGGGGACTGGACTGACCCACTGAGGTCTGTGTGTGTGTGTGTGTGTGTGTGTGTGTGTGAATTAGAATCTGTTCTTTAAATAATGCTGAGGTGTTGATGTTAGCTTAGCTCGTAGCCTGTGTGAACCAAACACCCCCCCACAGTGTAGTCATTGTAATGTCACTCTTCTCTTCTTCACTGCTCTTTCTTTCTTGTTGTTTCTGAAGAGCACTGTCCATTTCCTGTAAATGTTTCAGAGTAAAAGCCCTGAAGCGAAGGCAGCGCTTCCTCCTTGAACAGCTGTGAGGTTCTAAACGTGGACAGATGGAGGACTATGGTGTTGGAGGTGTTTAAACCAGGCACACATGCTTTCATTAATGAAGATCTATATATACTATATTAAAAAATTACAAATGTTAAAAAAAGGCCTGGTGGTAAATTAAGCCCCGCCCACTGGACGTTTGAGGGCTGAGCTTCAGCGCAGTCAGATGACATGATGGCGGCTCTATTTTTGTGGTGGGAACGTGTTTGTTTACTTGTTTGTTTATGTTTGTGTCACTCACTGTAAATTTACTCCCACGACCTTATTTTGAAATCGCACACAAATACAGAGAGAACTGTGACCCTCATGCTGTGTGATAACACACACCTGTCAGGTGAGCGTGGACTTATCAAAGCGTAAAGTAGTGTCAGCGTCAGCGGCTTGTCAGCGGGGGGGCCGTATGAAAACACAGACGACAGGAGTCCAGAGTATTTTAGCACAAATATAGAAATTTATTTCAGAAAGGGAAAAACAGGACTGACACGGCGCATGTCAGCAACACACACCTTCAAGTGAAGCACAAAATGCTCTTCTTCTCTTCACAGTGAGAAAAAACAAAATATATAGAGATTGTTTCACAAAAAGAAATCTATCACTTCCAGCCACACGTACTGTACACTCACCACTGAATTGCACTTGTGAACAAGCAGAACAAAAACATTCGCTCTTTACACCATTTGTCTCTTCTGACGTACCCAAACCACAGAAATGTCGTCAACATCCTCTCTGTTGAACACACACCGTCACATGCACAGTCTCTCGTCACACATCTGTCTGCAGCAGCTCGGTTCCTTTACACACAGACGTACCTTAAAGATTAAATCCGTTACATCCACAACATTTTTCAAACATGTGCACTTTTTTTACACGGAGGGAAAGAAAGGGCTGCATGACTCAAAGGCAGTTTTAAATCAACGTGTGATTATTGTCTCATTTGAACAAGGTGCTAAGGTTTAGTGTGCATGTTTCATTAGAAATGAATCAGCTGGATCTCCTGTTTAGTAGAGAAGCATTGTGTGGCCATGCACTCCCTCCACTCTCCCTTCAATATGAAGGACTTAATCAGCTCCACCTCTTCAGCTGACAGACGTGACAACGAGAGCGTCGTCTCAGTCAGTGCATATTAAACCAACACATCAGGGCCTGGGAAAGGCCTCGTCATTTGTCTGTAGTTTTAGTGGGCAGGCACTCTAAACAAGGCACATGGATATTGAACAAGAAGAGGAGGACGTGAGGCTCGTCGACAGGCTTCCCTCGTTCTCCGACCACAGTTGAGGCGTGTAGGGCCGAGGAGCGGCCGCGCTGCAGCAGAAAAGCAGGTCAGTTGGGCACGTCACAGTCGGGCCTCTGTCTGGTTTGTGCACTTCCTCTGCTGGTTACTTCAAGGTTGTTTGCTTCAGTTTAGTTTCTGGCCGGAGCCAGTCCACAGCTGGACTCTTACTGAATGCCCTGTCAGTGTCTGAACTTATTTCAGTGCTGTTTCAGCAAACACCCCCGATTCACCAATAAGGCACTGTGTTTTCGATCTGACCCCAGCTCTGCCAGCCGGGGAACAGTCCGCTGGACATGCGCGGGCTGCCGAACTGATCGAACTCCATCTCCAGCACCTTCACGCCCCCGTTCTTCTGCTCCTGAGGCTTCTTCTGCTCCACAGGAGTCGGGGCCATCAGACAGTTCAGGTCCTCCCCGTTCAGGCCGACGTGCTTCAGGGTATAGTTCTTGCCGTCGTTATTGTCCCAGAAGGTCTGACCCTGGACCGTGAAGCAGATGCAGAACTCGACCCGGTTCTGCGGAGGGATGAAGGCGGGCAGCTCCAGCACGAATGCAAAGGTGTCAGAGTCCTGGCAGCTGTAGACGTTGTTCATGAAGGTGCACTCGACGTCAGTAAAGCTGACCCATGAGTCGAAGGTGGCGCGCACCTGCACCGACTTCTCAAAGCCAATGTTTCGGACCTTGACGGTGCCGGTCAGCGAGCGCTCCTGCAGCGAGCAGTTCTCCAAGCAGACCGAGTTCTGAATCAGGCGGTTCCGGAAGTCCAGGTAGTCGGCCGACGGCTGCTTAAAGTCCAGCACCAGGCTGCGCACAGAGCTGATCTTTAGGTCCATTGTGGCGGCCTCCAGGTCCGTCATGTCGAACTGCAGCTCCTCCGTGACCCCCCCGCGGCGCTTGTTCTGATACGGCTCGTCGTCAAACTTGGAGAAGACGTGGATGGCGGTGAGCGACATGCCCTTGGTGTCGGCGAACACCACCTTCTTCTTGCCGGCCTTGTTGTTGTTGTTCCAGGTGACGCAGCCGCCGTCGTCCGCCGCTCTCTGCTGGCTGCTGAGGCAGGGCCGCAGGGGCTTGTAGAGCTGCTGGTTGTGGCAGCGGGCGGTGGACTGGTTGACCCGGTTCTTGGCCCGCTGCAGCTCCTCGTAGGAGCTGAGGAAACCCCGTAGGGGTGGCGGAGAGTGGCTAATGTAGAACCTCATAGCCACGTCCATCGGCATCACTGGGCCAGGCATCGCTGATGGACTGAAAGACCTGAGCACGCTGGGGGAGGGGGAGGGAGGAGGGAGGAAGAGGGAGGGAGGGATGGAAAAAGTGAGGGTGGTGGAGAGAGAAAGAGAAAGAGGAGACATTAGAACATCAGGTACTTTATGCCATTTAGAAATCAACTTCTGTTTTTCTGGCTTTAGAAAAGTTCCTGATCGTCTCTGCAGAATCCGCCGGCGAGACGACCCAGGCTGACGGGTCGTACGTCAGCTTCTCTAACGACCTCAATCACACAGTCAAACTCTGCTTCAGGCTAAGATAGGAGAATAAAAGCAGCACAGACATGTTCAGGGGTGAGACCTCCGGGTCTGTGGTCCTTACCTTGCAGCACTCATGGAAAACACCAGTGAACAGTCCCGAGGAGAAAAAGTGATTCAAAGTGTTCAGTGCCTCTGAACTTGTGAGATCGACTGAGCAGCTTTTTCTAGAAGAGCATGCTGTCGTCACTCCCCCTCTTCTTCTGCTTCCTCCTCCTCGCTCGCTCGCGCTCTCCTCCTGCCTTTCAGTGCCGGGGGTTGCTCAGCACTCTGGGATTTCAACTGCCACAGAGAGACAATTTGCATATTGTGTCATATGGTTCCTCAGACAGCCAATGAGAAGTTGGTGAAATTCCCCAGCAGCCAATCGGCGTGGCTCTGGCCTGGCTGCCGTCAGCTGATAGGGGGAGTGTCGCATACGAGGGCCTGATGGTTGAGATGCCTGGGCCTGTTGCCTCAGCTGCTATTTGAGAAGCGTTATGGACCCCTGCTGGCGCTGGACCTGCTCTTCACATGAGCCACTGCTCCGCTGCATGAAGCCTGTCTGGCCCTGCCGTCTGATAGGGATTCCCTTATCACGGCCCAGCAGGATTATTTCAGTCCCCAGAGTTAAAGACCTATTTAACCAGCTCTAAAGATAGTTTTACTACACCTCCGTCTGCACCTCGCACTGTGTAATGTACATGTTGTGTAGGGAACAAACAAAGAGACTCAGTCATCTAAGTGTTGAAGGAAGGACAGGAGAAATATCTTTGGTAATAGTGACCCCTGTTGACACTGTGACCCTGTTCATTTCTGGACTAACTGATCTGATGTGATTGATCTGACAGCTTTATTGGCACCTCTTGCTGTATAAGAGCTGATTGATCAGGAGCCTGGGAGCTCTGTGGGTTTCCTCACAGTCTCTGAGTGTTAGAAGACGTCGGTTCACATCAGAGCCGAACACAAGCGGTGGTGTGAGAGCGCCGCTGCAGCTGTCGTCACCGGTGAACGCCGAGGCCTCTGTGCTGCTGCTGGCTCGCTCCCGGTGCTGTTTTCACTCATCGACATGTTGACTGATGCTATTTTTAAAGCCTGTTTGCTTCATTGATTTTCTTTTTCAGCCGTGGGTTAAACATTATCCCAAAATCATCAAGTGTGTTCGACTTTTATTTGGAGAGAGGAGCAAAGTGGCAGAAGTGGGTAAACTGGAACTCTCCCAGTATACTTTTAATCTTGAGTGGATTTGACGGTCGTTGGGCGTCGTGACCCCTGGAGGTCACGGTGAGGCTGGAATCAAAACCATAAGGAAGTGGTCTGGATTTGAACCATCAGGTCCAGGTGGGCCCAACATCTGGAACATCTGTGGTCAGTCAAAGAGAGCAGCAAAGCACCTCATCTCTGTCCTCCTCATGGTAATGAAGTCATAATCCACCCGTGTGTGACAGTAGGACTCCCCCTGTCTCTTGATGATTAAGTTTACATCCCTTGTTAATGACATCATGAGCTTCGCTGTGGGATCGAGAGGATCGCACGTAATTTAACCAGTTCCCACAAACCTGGTGCTCATGATGTGGGAAAGTCCCTCACACAGTAAAAACATCAGAGGACGCTGTTTCAAGATGGAGGACAGCAACACAATGTGATTTCAGGTAAAGGGACATATAAGACCTATAGTCCCGTCCCGTCCCCTCCTCCATGCTGGTATGTTGTATATGTGGATCGTCCACAGACAGACTTTAGACTCAAACACGCAGCTTTCACATGGTCGTAAAGACAACAGACGTCCTCTGTCAGCTATAGAGAGATAATGTGAAAGTTATCTAACGTTTCCAAACTGATCAGAGCTTCAAGACGAGAAAGTTAGAGTCAATATGATGATAATGATGATAATGATGATAGTGTAATAATGTGTATGTATATATATATATATATATATATATATATATATATATATATATATATAATATGAGGAAATGTGTGTTTTTATTCATCTTGCAGCTTTGTGGGAGATGTGAAGGAGCTGATGTGACGATGATGAGTTGGTATCAGTTGATACTGATGTTGACAGAAAAGAGGAGTTTCCATTCCTGTGTGTTGACTCTGAGCTGCAACTGTCACGCAGCTTCATGTGACCGTCGCCACACAAACAGAGGTTAAATAACCAGCTGTGCACGCCGGGGTGAGCTGACGAAACACAGGGTAAATCAAAAGAATTAGGAAAGACGGGGGGGTTGAGCATATGAGGGAGGGGTCGGGTTAGCTCACAGGTTGTTGCAGGTTTGTGGTCACAGCTGTTGATCAGAAACTGTTGCTTCAGGAGAGTTTATCTGAAATTGACAGACTGTTGATCTGTTGAATGATCTGAAGTTGATCATTCCACTGTATGTGTTAACACGACCGTCTGTCCACACACTGATCAGGGTGTCTCCGTAGCAACACAGCACTGATGATGCAGACCCTAACCCGACCGGAAGAGGTGGTCTCGGTCCGGACCAAACTGAACCATGGTTCAGACTTTGGTAGCTTTAACAGGAAGACTACACATGTTAGCATACACATGGTAGTCTACACGTGTAGCTACACATGTTAGCCTACACATGGTAGTCTACACGTGTTAGCCTACACAGGGCTCACAGCTTAGCTCACAGTAGGCAGACGCAGGACACGTAGGAGATGATCAACACGTCACAAAGAGTTCTGTGGTGTGAAACCAGAACCGACCGGATCAGACATAGACGATGGAGCAGAAACACCTTGACCCCGGTTCGGACTGTCAGGTGTGGACACGGCCTGAGACACAGCTGTGGTATTGATGAGCCGTGCAGCACCAACACTCAGTGTAACTGTCGTCTCACTGTTGTTTTGAGTCGATGAACAAGTTATTGGTTCATTTCCTGTTTAAATAATGAAGCTAACCAGTTGTTTCAGTATCAATCCGACCTTTGACCTGTTGGTGGTGCAGAAACAGCGATGGTGTGTTTGGAACAAGCTGCAGCTTTAAGGTGTGTATCCACCACAGGTAACCCAACAGCACCACACCTGTGATAACCATCTGATCATGTGCAAGATTACATCATTCAGTTGATTATCTGGGTGTGTGTTAGAGCAGCAAATGATCTGACACGTTATTGAACACAGATCAGTGATAAATTGCTTTTCTGCACTGAAGGATAACAAGCAACTGTTTGTGTTTGGAAATATCAGCGTTACAACAGAAAGGTATCAGATCTGGAGAGAGACTGAGAGAGAGACCTTGTGTCACTGTTGGGTCGTTGTGTAATCTCCTGGCTGCCAGTTGGCACAGTCACCGTTCACATAGCAACCACTCGATGGCCCGCAGACAAAAGAGATGAGGAGAGGTTATCGGGCGCTGCGATTGGCCGACAGCTGTCACATGACCTGAATTTCTCCTGAGGATGTTGACAGCACTCAGGTTTTTGTATTTCACGGCCACACCTGAGACAGAGACAGAGACAGAGACAGACAGAGACAGAGACAGAGAGGACAGAGGACAGGTCCCAGGTGGAAAGAGTCATTATTTATATCCCGTTCCTGGTTTTGCTCACATCTTAATCAGACGGATGGAGATGGTTAGTCAGAGGTTGTGTCTTGCCCCTGACATTAGCTGCAGCCATGTTGGATTCAGGTCGTCCTGAATGTGGACATGTCCGCCTGTCTCTCCACTGGTGGCTAACGTGAATAATGAGAGAAACTCTGCATTGATCCCTGTGGCAATAAAACGTCTTTAAACAGATGTTGTGACCGTGTCCCGTCTGATCTCATTGAGCTGAGGTCGTTGTCAGAGGGATTCAGAGCTGTGAACCACATGTCAGAGTGAAGATCTGATCAGTTTAATCCACACGATAATCAATGGTTTGGTAGGTTTTAATGAAGCACGGCAGACTCCACTGCCTCAGTGACCTCTGACCTCAGGGACAGGGTTTTTATTTCAGTAATGGCAGAAGGATTGAAGTCATCTCATCCTGTATCTGTCTGCCTCTGCCTCCTCTCTGGATCCTGTCTGACCTTTTTTGAAGGGTCGTGTCAGCGGCTGTGAAGCTCATGGACTGATATGAGGTCTGACCACACGGCGGGGCCATTATCGTCTCACTCATGGAGGTTATCACAGTTGCTGTTGAGTCACCGCCCTCTGTTTTATCTTTCCAACACTTTCCAGGTTTGTTCCTTATCGTTGTCACGGTCGCTGCTGACGTTTCACGACCTCCCTTCATCACTTATGCACCTGTTCTAGGTTAAGATGTGAAAGTCCTATATGTTCTGGTACTGGCTGTACTGGCACTGATTCACCTGTGGGTTAGATATGTCTCTGGGGGGTGGATGGGGGGGGGGGGAGCATCACTCGCATCGCTCGCATGCTGCAGGATCTTACTGGACTCTTTGATGTAGATTTAGCCGTGTGGCGGCGGTCGCTGCTGAGAAAGATTATGATGTCCTCAGCAGTAAAATAAGAGAAGAGTGAGATCCAGAAGCTGACAGGGCTCAGGTTAAAGATGGGACCAGAACCTGGACTCTGTCCCTGGTCTAAATAAAACCACCTGTCCTCGTAGTGCGGTCAGTTGGCCGCAGACGAGCGGACGCTCTTGAAACAATGCAGCGTGCCCTCGTTCCACACACAGCCACAGGATAGACACAGTTGTTGAGCAGAGAGCAGGCGGCTCAGGTACCGACATGTCCCACATCTACGGGCTGTTTCCTGCCAGCGCTTAACCACGGAGAGGGGGGCGGTGGGGGGGTGAGGGAGAGGGCGGGGGCGAGCCTCAGTGTCTCATTATCCAAATATCAAACAGTGGTGAGACATTTGCTCGTGTGTCTCTAGAGACAGGTGAGGGTGTGTCTGCCAGTTCACTGTTCACTAGGCCGTGAGTTGACCTGTAATAACCCAGACCCTGCAGGTCCAGGTCCAGGTCCAGGTCAGGTCCAGGCCCAGGTCCAGGTCCAGGTCCAGGTCCAGGCCCAGTCCAGGTCCAGGTCAGGTCTGGTGAATGTTTTCAGATGTCTGGGTTGTGACCCCCTGCAGGTCGTTGTACATGGAGACCTTATTAAAGACATATTAACCAGCTGTTGGACTATAGACTGTTGGTTTGTATGATGTTCCTACAGTAACACCCCCCCCCCCCCTGCTCTACTTTGTCCTCTGTCCTCTAGTTTACTACCTTATTCTATGGATCTGAAGCCCATGGTGTTAATCATTGGTTCACTTTGATCAGTTATTGATTTTACAGGTGCTTGTGTTTGGACTCTGAAGCTGCTGCTGCTGCTGCTGTTGTTGTTGTTGTTGTTGCTGTTGTTGTTGTTGTTGTTGCACTCAGGTGTTTGTCTTGATTGGTGAGAGGAGCAGGTGTGGTGCGTGACGTCTCTGAGAATCACCCTCTTTGTTTTCCTACAGTCGCGTCACGTGGAGCAGCTGCTCAGGTTAATCTCTAAAACATGTGGAGACGTTGGTGCTGAAAAGATGTGATGAGGCAGAAGAAGTGGAAACACCTGTGCAGGTGTTAAACTGGGTCATTATGAAGCACCCGTCTCCTCGGCTCCTGTTTTTATCACGTACGTCCTATTTTCCTCATAACTGCTCCTCGGCATTTCAATAAAAGCCTCACAAGAGAAGCATCAAAGCCACGACAGTACTTGTGTCATCTGGCTTGAGGCGAGAGGATCAGGCTGTTTACAGGCCACACACATAGACACACACACACACACACACACACTCAGCCTGAGTCATCTACTGTCTTCTCATTATCTGATCCTCCTCACAGGTGGTAGGTTACTAACTTCTGTGGGTGGATTTTGCTGTGACACAGGTGATGTGTTTAAGAAGTGAGCAGGACTGACTCCTGCAGGTCAGGGGTCGTGTTCACCTGAGTCCAGCCTCAGTGCAACCGCTCACAGTCATACACTCAATCATGAGGGTCTGACACCAGGGTTCAAGAGGTCACTGACAGAGAATGATTTTATTTACTGTAAAGTGTAGAACGTGTGGTTTCAATGGTTTGTTCATGTGTTTGAGACAGAAAGTGGAGGACAAGTGTCTGCAGCTCAGGCAGCTGCAGCCTGCTGAGCTCTGGGTCCTGTTCAACCCTGCAGCCTGGCACATTCGGCACTGTGGGGAAATGAGGTCAGGCCTGCCCACACCACACACACACACACACACACAGAAACACACACAGTGATTCCTGCAGAATGTGGACTGTGACACGTATGCAGTATTATCTACAGGATCACATTATGTTACAGCCTTGTCACACACACACTTGTCCTTTGTAGTCATGTTAATGTACAGATTGTGAGACCACACTCACACACACACCACACACCACACACACTCACACACACTCAGGCACTGTGCCACCTCGGGCTCAGCAGGTCTTGAAATAGCCTGTTGTGGCAGCCTCTGTCTGATCTGACTGGTGCTGCAGCCTGTAACTGTCCTTACAGTCCGTCCAGTCCAACACCAGAGGACACACAAAGTCAGACAGACCTGTGTGTCACTGACAAACTGGAGGAGACCGGGGGGGGGGCTGTGAATGAAGCTATACACTCTGACTCTTTGTTTGAACATAAAGTCCTAACGTCTGTTTTTCCAGAGGGGTCGTCACGCTGACGTTCGTTTGTCCGGACCACATCTACAGGTGTGAACCCAGGACCAGACCAAAAGAGCTGCTCTCAGTCCGACCATGTGGAGACGTAGCTTTAACAGGAAGTAGAGTGTGTTAGCCTCCACATGTTTAGCCTCCACATTTTAGCCTACATCAGGTGTTTTCACTCTGAACGTACATCGAGATAAGGTGGAGGGCGTGGGAGCTCACCTGTGTGTTTGAAGGTAAATGAGTGACCTTGTACATCAGTTTCTCGTTCACCTCGTTTATCACAGTGGAGCATGAGAATGAGGCCAGAATAAATCATCTGCTTTGGATGAAGACGTGAGAGATGTGGCGTGTGAGAGGCGCAGCACCTGTGTGAAACGCTCACCTGGCAGTTTTCTATCAGCTGGAGGGTCACAGCTCACCAGGACCGGCTCAGTAGACTGAGCAGATAAGACTCTGATGAAACCAGGGAGAACCAGCTGGACCCCCTGAGGGGAGTATGAAGGAGCGAGTATTGATTATTGTTTTCTGTCTAGTCTGTCAATAACACACGAGTCTCCATTAAGTTTCTCAGTTTCTTTGTGATCCAACAGCGACCTCTGCTGGTGTAATCAGGTTTTACTGTGACGTGCAGCCATGCACTGCAGGGAACCACCCACTGATCAGACCAGAGATACACAGCAATGAACTCTCCAATATACAGCAATAATATATAAAGTGAGGACTTGTACCCGTGTGTGAAGAGTCAGTCTTTGGATCAGGAAAGAGTTAAAGTGTCTTTTTTTTCATATTGTGTGTTTTAGCTTTTTACTGATTGAAAACATCCTGATTGCTCCCTGTGATGATCTTGTCTCTCTCGTGTTTTTATTCAGGTTTAAATAACTAGAGACTTTGACCTCGGGTGCAGTGACAGATCATGTCCAGCAGGGGCGGTGCAGAGCTGATGGAGCAGAGTTTTGACTTCCATCAGATGAGTATCAGTTTATATCAGAGTGTATAGCAGGGAGGGAGATGTTCACTGAGCGTCAGGAGAAATCAGGACGCTGTGATCTGAACATCACATGATGCTGTTTACATCGCAGGCACCTGTTTGATCTCACCTTTGACCTCCATCCTCCTGACGATCAGCCTTTTCCCACTCCACACCTTCAGCTCTACTCGACTCCGTTTACGTCCTTCATCATTACAACTGAGGACGTCATGGTTCCTCCTCATCGTGGGCGGGGTCGTCAGAGCGCGGCTGCCTCTCTTTCTTCAATCCTCTCGTCTGTTTCCCACAACAGTTTTGGTGACTTCATCTGCAGCAGTGTGTGTGTGTGTGTGTGTGTGTGTGTGTGTGTGTGTGTCCAGATGAAGATGTTGTAGAGAAAAGCTGAGGAATAAAAGCTGAACTGAACGAGGCGTGGAGCTGCCAGACCCTCGCTGTGCCCCGAGTCCTCGCAGGCAGTCCGCCAGCATCCGACATGGGGGTCTTAGTGTCCGGGTGTATGGAGGATCGACCCATGCTGCTCCCCACTGTGTGTGTGTGTAGTGTAGTGTAGTGAGGAGAACCAGGCCTCTGTGGAGATGTGAAGTGTTGGAGGTGTCTGTACTGTGGACAGTGATGAGGAGCAGCGCCCCATCCCTTGTCATGTTCTGCTGTCATGTGACCTGTGTGGACCAGTCAGACTTCAGAGCCCGGTTCAGTGTGGACAGAACATGGCCGCCCGCCCCTTGGATTAGTATGCGGACGATGTGGATCATATGTGAGCTGGGACTCTTCAGGCGCAGTGGGATTTGTCAGCGCTCAGTGTGAGCAGGGTGATTTGTTGAAGCATTTAATTTAACGTCAGCATATAATAAGCTCATGAGTTTGGTCTGGCTGGATACTTCATCCTGGTTGCCATGGTTACTGCAACAGTGCCCTGTAATTTTAGAGTATTTAAGTTTTATTCTGACTCTGATAATCACGCACCTTCGTCACCATGGTTCTGTAGATTTCCATACTGTACGACACGACACGACAAAAAGTGCTGCGTTGAAACTAATTTAATTCAACTCACGCCCTCAAGAAAAACATCAGTAAATGTTCAGTGACATGTTCACCTCCTGAGGTGACCGTGTGTGTGTGTGTGTGTGTGTGTGTGTGTGTGTGTGTGTGTTAACTCAAACACACTTGCATGCAAAGGTCGTGCAGCCCCATTCAACAAATGTGGCCACACTATACATCCTGCCAAAGAGCCTGCTATAGTTCTCATTACACACACACACACACACACACACACCACACCACCATCCTTGGGTGGTTGGTATGGTAACCACTGAGAAGTATCCAGGCTCTCCATTCCAGTCCCCTCCTCCTCTGTCCTTGGAAACAGCTCCATGTCAGTTTTTCTGTTTGGTCTCAGGCTTTAAAATGTGTCTCGATTGACGGAGAAATAAAGTTTGATATTATTTGAATCAGGAAAATACTTTTGTTTAATAATTGAACTGTGGCAGAGGGTTAGGTCAGTAGAGGGGCGGTGCTTCAGTAGAGTGGGCGGCCCTTCAGTAGAGCGGGCGGTGCTTCAGTCGAGGGGCGGTCCTTCAGTAGAGGGGCGGTCCTTCAGTAGAGGGGCGGGCCCTTCAGTAGAGTGGGCGGTGCTTCAGTCGAGGGGCGGTGCTTCAGTAGAGGGGCGGGCCTTCAGAGGCCCTCAGTCGTGTGTTGCCCTGTGTTTGGAGCCAGTCTCTGTACCTGATCCTCCTCCAGTGGGCGAGTCTCCGTCAGAATCAGACTGATCACACAAACACCGGTTTGTTTCAGTGGTTTTGTTTTTATTGTGAACTCCACAGTGTTTACACGTCGCCACACGTCACTGTCACTGATCTACACAAACACAAACACAAACACAAACAGGCTCGTTTTTATTTGTCTTTTTTACACAAAGGTTATAGAAAACATTAGTCCGACTCATCTACTGCTCCTAGTCATCCCTGATCATCACTGATTGTTTTATTGATCGATTAGTCTGTTATAAAGTAACACAACTCCACTGATTCTACAGAACAAACCTACAGCTAAACAGAGAGGACTGATTGATCACGTCAGCTGATCGATTGGTTTCTGATCATGTTCTGATTGTTATTTCTGGTTCCAGTGTAAATCAGCAGGTTAGTTTTTTTTCCTGCTGATTCTGGTTTGATCGAAAATCTTCATTTTGATTGTTTTCTGATCGTTGAACCCGTGACATCACCGAGGCTCCGCCTCCGTCATAATTTCCCATCAGCCCTCAAAGAACTTGACAAAGAAGGAGCAGACGGCGTGCCAGCCCTCGCTGCAGTAACTCTGCACACCGGCTCCATGTCCGTTCATCACTCCATCCTCCTCCTCCTCCTCAGTCCTCTCCTCCCTCTTCTTCTTCTCTTCCTCCTCCTCCTCCTCCTTCCTCTTCTCTTCTCCACCCTCCCTCCGGCGGGGGCGCTCCTTTCTTCTTGCCTGCCTCCTTCCCTCCCTTCCTGTCGTCCTCGCCGCTGCGCGTGGCGAGCTTCATGTGCGCCTCGGCCGGCGCCTTCTTGCAGGTTTTGGCCTTCAGGACCTTCTCGCCCTCGCAGGCGTTCTGCCTCTTCTTCAGCTTCCCCACCAGCTGCTTCCAGTACTGACTGGACTTCACGCCGTAGGCCTGGCACAGGTCTGGCTTCCCAGCGTAACGGCACCAGTACCTGGAGGAACACAGACACCAGGGGAGTCACCTGACCTACAGACAGATTCAGGATTAAACAGTCTGTGCAGCGTAAGAACAGTTTATACTGGGGGGGGGGGAGGAGTAAATATAGTGTACACACAGAAACAGTTAGGCTCCTGTCATCGAGACAGGAAATGCACTGATGTCAGGTGTGAGGTCATGATGCTGCGTGCTTCCTGTTCTACTGCCCCCTACAGGTTTGACCTGTAGGTCTGTTTCTGTAAACACCTGCCTGCGTGTTTCCATGGCCTGAGTGACCAGGTGCGTCTTGCACTCACCTGTGTGGGTCTCCCAGTGTTTCTGTGCTGCAGTTCACCAGCAGGCTCCCAGGCCCTCGCCCGATGTCTGCCACACGCACCGATGTCCGTCCTTGGTGCTCAACTCTCCAGAGCTGGGCACCGAGCGGTTCTTGGCCTCTTGGTGGCGGGGGAGGACGGGGCTCCCGGGGTTTGTCGGGTCGTCCCTGGCCGGGCTGGCGCTTGGCCTCGGAGAGGACGGGGAGCAGAGGAGGAGGAGGAAGAGGAGCTGTACGGAAGGATGCTCATGTTGGCTGCAGACGGACACTGGACACAGAGAAACAGGAAGTTGTTTTCAGACAAACATCGGTTTGGTTCAAGACCCAACACACATCACTTCACATGCTTCACATCACTTCATGCCTCTGTTGTTCCTTCAATACTCGTCATCCCCAGAGCTGCTGCATGGATGTAAGAAGTCTGCTGCTGCAGCCTACATTTCCATCATGCAGCAGCTCAGGACTCTTTGTCCTTGGGCCTCTGTTGCCTGTTGAATGCCAGCGTCTTTTCAAACCGTGCCTCATGACATAACTGGATTTATTTGTGCAGACTATTGTCCAGAGCCTCAGGAGACGTTACACACTGTTTTCACGGCAGAGTGAGACCTCCTGTCTGTTCAGACCTGCTCTGTCTCACCTTCAATGTGTGAAACACACCAGAGTCAGAGCCTCAGACCACATGACGAAATGTGAATGATCCCTCACAGTCCGTGTGTCAGAGTGCCTCAGACATCAGCTCTGTCTCTGCTGGCTGAACGGCTTCACATCCTCCATGTGACCGGTGAAGTCTGAAAACATCAGTTTTCCCCAAGTGGCAAAGACACACGATGCATGAGTGTTAAATGTTGAAAAGATGGACAATGGACAGGAGGGAGGTTGTAGTGGGGGGGTGTGAGTTGCTGTCAGCAGCTCATTGAAAACC
>MU270002.1:0-169987 GCA_021432705.1 Caranx ignobilis | reverse complement strand
AGCTCATTGAAAACCAGCCGAGCGTCAGAAACACTCCCCCAAGAAGAAGAAGAGTGCAGAGCGGATGAGTCGCCGTCAGACGGACGGGGAAACTCTAAGATTTCAGAAAACAGTGCGCGTGAACTGAAACGAAGCAGAGCGAACACTTTTTAACAGATAAAACCAAACCACGGCTCAGTGTGAAGATGCAGTGTCATCAACCGAAGGCAGACCTGGTTCTGGTTCCACTTCATTCTGTGGCTGCAGCAGAGCAGCGGAGGACAACAAACCCTCCGTCATCTCAAAGTGCCAGTTAATGCAGCTCAGACTCAAACAATAAACACGGACCTCCTTAAGAAGCCTCCTTAAAAACCCACTGTGGTCTGATTGGACGAACATCCAGAAAGGTCTCTGCAGACCTGCAGTTTTTGTGACAGAAAAAAGTAAAACCAAGAAACAGCAGGTGATCGATTAGAAAGTGAAAGGTCCGTCCAGTCAGATCTGATTCACAGAAACAAAGACACGAATGTCTCTGATCTGAAAACGTGACGTCCGTCACGCTTACGTTACGACTCCCCTGTGTGACATCATGATGTGTAGAAACATCGAAGTTAAAACATCTGAGGACAGGATGTTTTTCAACTTCTTCAGACTTTCCCCTGATTGTTCTGAGCTTTAATCTGGACACTTATAAGTCAGTGAGCGGAGCAGGAGGCCTGTGAGTCAGTGGTGGATATCGATCCTCAGTCTGAGCTTCGTCCTGCGCTAACAGCTCGCTGTGCTCCAACACCTTCATCAACCCGTTTTCTGTTCTTTATACGATGCTAATAATGTTACGCCTCACTGAGGTGAAAGATCAGCAAAGTCAGAAGGTTTTAAGGTGGTTTTCAGAAGGTTTTAAGGCGGTCTGAGGTGATCGTCAGGACGCCCAGCAGCAGGATCAAGACCTGAACGAAGGTCACAGGTCGTTCAGAGCAGAGTTTAGATCAGGACATAAAGTGAAGCAGGTTTCTGCCTCCGATCATAAACAAAGACCAAAGCACCAAAACAAACATAATCCCCCCCTGCCTGAGCCCCCCCCACCCCCACCCCCACCCCTCCTCCATGCAAACCCTCCCTCCCCTCATCAATAAGTCATGACAATAAAACAACAACAACGCACTGAGTTTGTGTCCCGCGCTCTGGTGTCGGAGGACAGGGACGACGCTCGCTGTGTGTTTGTGTTGTTCTGCTGGAGTTGTGGAGTGTTGTGGAGCAGAGGCCCGGTGCTCTTACCATGTGACGCTCCGCCGCCGCTCTGAGTCGCTGTGGAAATGTGGGGGCCACAAACACTGGATAAAAGAGGAGACGGGGATAAAGGAGGAGGAGGAGGAGGAGGAGGAAGGAGGGAGTTCAGGGAATAAGGAGGACTATACGAGGAACTGCCCACCCAAAAAACCAAGCACACCTCCCACAACCCCCACCCCTCTCCTCCCCCTCCCCCTCCTCACAAAACCCCCCGTGTGTATGTGTGTGTGTATGTGTGTGAAGACAATGGACACTTGCCAGGGTGTGTGTGTGTGTGTGTGAGACACCTCGAGGGTTTGGATGCTTCAGTGTCACTCAACAACACACGTCTTTGTTCATCTGGAAACTGTAGAAACTCGTCAGCAGCTGCCACTCATTCAATCACACGATACAACACCAATACAGCACCAATACAACACCAATACAGCACCAATACAACATCAATACAACATCAATACAACACCAATACAACATCAATACAACACCAATACAACACCAATACAACACCAATACAACACCAATACAACACCAATACAGCACCAATACAACACCAATATGTTTATTTTCTTTCTTATGAAACAAACGTTCAGCTCGTCAGATCAATAATCAGAATAACTGATGTCATGAATCAATATCCACCTTCAGACAGTTTCACTTCACGAGGGTTATTTATTCAGTTCATCATTCTTTAATGTCAGTTTTATTTATTACACACAATTAACTAGAATAAAGTTCAGTCAGGTACAGGAAGTGATTGAAGAACAAAGATGCTGGCCCCGCCCCTTTACCTGGATCAGCACCACAGTTTAATGGCTTCCTCACGGGACAGTGACCCCTCCAGAGAGTGGAGTCCTGAAGCTGATGAAGATCCAGCAGCTGGGGAGTCGAAGCAGGATGAAGAGGAAACAAACCAGGAGGAGGAAGAGGAGGAGGAGGAGGAGGAGGAGGAGGAAGAGGAGGAGGAGGAGGAAGCTGCAGGTTAAAGCAGTAAAACAGCCCATGTTTTCCACGCGGGTCAGCGGCGCTGAGGTGCCAGGTGGAAGTCGTTCATTTACCCGTCACTGAAGGTCACATGGTTCATGGCTCCTTGTTACTGTGCACATAAACAGGAACCATCAACCACTGGACAGAGAGACAGAAGACAGGATCATCACCTAACCGCTCTGTGTCGAGGGAACGCGTTGCTGTGCAACTCGCCGCCATCATGGCCGACGTAGCGGACCAATCACCGCCCTTGCGGTCTTTGACGCCTTGATGTGCAGTCACAACTTTCTGGAGGTGCAGGTCAGGCTGCGGTGTTGGAGGCACCCTGTCGACTAACCCTGACCCTGCAGCATCACACATGGTCATGTCGCCATGACGATGAGAATACAGTTGATCAGTCAGCTGTAGTGTTTGTCCAGCCCTGTTGTCACCAGGTGAGTGCGTGACGTGACACCAGGTCTGTGAGGTGTTGGACGTGTCACAGGTCAGAAACAGGCGGCAGCAGAGAAACTGCATGTGATGGTGACTGTGAGCTGCTCGTCCTCGCACCACAACACGCCTACTGCACAAACACAAACACACACCACAGACATCATCCGTATGATCATTACAACTCTGTGTGTGTGTGTGTGTGTGTGTGTGTAAGTGTGTGTTGTATCAGTCGGTAACTCGGCCTCATGAATGAGGGGGATCTTCTGTGTCCTCCAGGACAAAGAGCGGTGGGGGAATCTGGGTCACAGCTTAACCCCCCGCTGACTCGCTGTCATCGCTGCTCCAGCCTCATTCAGCGCTGGGATTGGTGGAGCTGCCAGGAATCTGCTTGGCCAGGAGACGGTGCTCTCAACAAAAAATAATAAGACAAGACAAGAAAAGGAAAAACTGGGCACGGCGTTCTGCTCGGCAGGAGCCAATCAGAGACAAGTATGACGCCTCATTTTCAGCCTTTCACCCAGAACGCCGTCGAATCAAACCACAGACGACTCGTTTACTCTCCGACTCGTCGTCTCATTCAGTTTGACTTGAGGCCGTAACAGAACACCAGACCACAGTCGACCTTTGACCCTGGTTTAGATGCCATCAAGAAGAAAATCATGTCCTCCCTCATGTAATGGACCCCCCCCCCCCCACCCCCGACCTGAAGAGACCAACACACTCACACAGAGAAGCAGGAGAACTCTGAAGTGTCTGTGAGACTCTGCTGCCTCCTGGTGGTGGCTCCGAGAAACAAACACAAGGCAGGAAACTCATTCACAGCAGAAAAACCCTTCATATGTTGATATGAAGAAGCTCTGTGTGTGTGTGTGTGTGTGTGTGTGTGTGTTTGTTCCAACTGCTTCACATCTGAAAGTTGATCTTCATCCTCACAGATCTGACTAATATTGATTATTTAAGCAGAGCGAACAGCAGCAGAGGGAGGCAGCCCTGCTCCTGGTGTGTGTGTGTGTGTGTGTGTGTGTGATGAGCTCGTGATGACTCGGAGTCCTTGACGACACTTTCTCGTCCTCAGCAGTCGTTGAGAGGCGTCTGCAATCAGAGCTCCACCGCCGCCGCCTCCTCTGCCGTGATTACCGCCGTGATAATGACACCAGGCCGTGACCCCGCGTGAGTGTGTGTGTGTGTGTGTCTTAGAGAGACAAAAGGGCCGCAGACAGAAGGTGAGTGTGTGATGAGGCCAAAGACGAAAACCTAGTTACTGACACGTGATGATGTCAGCGATGACACGTGTTTGCGCGGCGGGTGTTGAACAGTCGGACGGTGTGAGGCCGTCGTCTCCTCAGGCTGTTTACACTCCCCAGGCACAAAGATGATGGGGTTCAAGTGAGTGAAACACACGGCCAGGAGGACGAGTGTCCGTTTCCATGACGACTGACCCTCAGCACCGTCTCATCATTTGCGAGGAACTAGTTAAACAGTCCAACAACATGTCTGCACTCACTGAGGTGGGACCACGGGACGAAGCTCTGTGGAGTGTTTTAGTTTGTTCATTTTAGGCTCCGCCCCCTCCACAGGTGAACTCCATACATAATGAACCTGTAAGACAGAGAAGAGACATCTAGCAGCTTCTGTTTCCATCCATCATGGCGCCCGCTGAAGAGCCGCTGTCATGACGCTGGTCCAGTGTCTGTAGACCACACGCTCTCAGGTCTTCTCTGCAGAAGTCCTGCCCTCCAGTCTCCATGGACCGGAACACTTCTCTCCCGCTGAAGTCTGACTGATCCCACAAACAGAGTTCAACTACAGCAGGGTCAGAGGTCAGAGGTCAGAGGTCATCGCTCCTGTGAAACTCCAACAGCCACATGTGTTGACGTGTTGTCTGTGGCTCTGCAGACGTGTGGTTTGAGCTCTGTCCAGTTATGTACCGAGACGTTGTGATCTGTTGGTCTCGCCTCCTGGAAGGGTTCAGTGCTGAGGTGTGTGTACAGGTGTGTGTACCTGTGTGTGTACAGGTGTGTGTACAGGTGTGTGTACAGGAAGCTTCAGGCTGTTGGTTGGTGTGAACATAGCGACGTCCTCTGACTCTGTGAGTTTGTCTCTGGGTGGGGGCTGCGTACCTGTCAGGTGTGTTAGACCCAGCTGTGGTCCAGTGTGTGGAACATGTGAACACAACATACAGATGTGAACAGATGTGTCTTTACATCAGTGCAGTGTATCTACTGTATCTACTGTTGTAGGGTAGAGGAGAGAGGAGGAGAGATATGTAAAGTGTGTGTGTGTGTGTGTGTGTGTGTGTGTGTGTGTGTGTTCATGAATCAGACACACAAACCTTTTCATCCTCTCTCTAATAATTGCGTGTGTTGGAGTTGAAGTGTGGTTCATCTGTGCTTGTTAACATACAGACGTGTGTGTGTGTGTGTGTGTGTGTGTGTGTGTGTGTGTGTGTGTGTGTGTGTGTGTGTGTGTGAGAGAGCAGGAGACACGCGGGGACACACACACTCCTGCTCTCTCTCACACACACACACACACACACAGACACAGTGCAGAGATGCACATATAGAACAAGGTGTGAAGGTGTGATCAGAGCTGACGACAGAGGAAACAGAAGCTGCTGTAAACATAAGAAGTCAGGGGGGTGGGGGGGGGGGGGGTGGAAGATGAACCTGATGATTTCACAGTGTCTTAATGTCTGTTTTTCCTCTGGACTTTGACCTTGTTGTGCAGCAGCAGAGTGTGGGGAGCACCGGGGGGGGGGGGGGGGTTCATGATGAGCTCCTGCTCCTTCTCATTAATATTCATCCTGTTCGTCCACAGAGTCCAGAACATCAGAGCAGCTTCTCCTGCTGCAGCCCAGCCACCAGCCCGGATAAAAATAACCCTGACACCTGACTGGTCAGTCACCAGGACGCCCCCCCCCCCTCGAGACTCCAGAGCTGAGGACCACTGAGAGGAAGAAACACAATTTTCCTCCGGCGCTGATAAGGAGAGAGAAGTGATTTCACTTCCTGCCACCGTTTCATCAGATGTGATCATGTGACATCACACCTGTCCTCCTCTACAGGCTCAGTCCTGTCCACACAGCAGGTTCAGTCCTGTCCACACAGCAGGCTCAGTCCTGTCCACACAGCAGGCTCAGTCCTGTCCACACAGCAGGTTCAGTCCTGTCCACACACCTGCCGCTGTCACTTCATTACCAGTCCGTACGCTGGAGGCGGAGTCTGTTCCTCCTCCACCTTCTGTTTTGGATTCTTTATTCTCATCTCTTTGTTACTCTCTGCGTCTCCTCCACTGCGACTCACCCGGTGTGAGTCTGAGCAGGTGAACCTGTCAGAGCACACCTGTGGAGGTCGGGGCCCCGTTCGGCCCCCCCTGTGGCCTCTGAGAGCCCTCGGTGTGTTTCAGATCCATTACTGAGTGAAGATGAAAGGAGCAAACAAACAGAGAGATGCTGGAAACAACAACAGACCCCTCATCTCCTCTCTTTTTGCTGTTTGGAGGAGCTGAGATGTTTTCAGATCTTCTCCTGGATCAACACGTCACCAGGGTGAAGCTCGACCAGACAGCCACCGAGTTTCAGCAGCTTTTTCAGCTCTGACTTTGTTTTAAATGAATATTTCTAACGTGTGTCCCAGAGTCTCCGGGACTGGAGCTAATCCATCTGCTCCTGTGTCCTCTCTTCACTCTGCACTGTTTTCTCATGAAACACAAGTTCCCTCTGCACTTTAGTTAATTATAACGAGAGGGAAGGAGCCGTCAGATTAAAGGAGGAGAACCTAAAGCAGAGGAAGAAGACAGAAGCAATGATCTGTGTCACAAACAGAGAGCATCTGCTCTCCAGGGGTGTGCTGCTGCTTTTCTAACTCGGTCTTGGCCTGAAGCCTGAAGCTCGTCACCACTCACTGTTCTCCTCAATATTAACACTAGGCTCTGGCGTTAATTCCTTATTAATGACTGTTAAGACTAAGCCTGAAAACGCAGTGGGAGGGCGGCGAGTCCACGGACCAGTCAGAGGGAACTCAGGTCTCACAACAACTTCTGCAGCAGCCATGTGTTACGTCCTCTGAACACTAGGGGGCAGAGTAAGAGGCACTGGTGCTGAGTGTAAAGGAACAGACAGTTTTAGACTTTGTTTGTTGTGGCTCCGATACTTAAAGATCTGTTAAAGCCCCACCCACTTTCCTTTTGCCTCCTACACCTTTGACTACAAGTAAAATCTGCCTTTAAACTAGTCAGTCTGACTGAGTCGCACTCCACTCAGTTCCTTTGAGTCTAAGATGATAAGACACTCAGATAATGCTTAATGGGAATGTACAGAGCTGTAGGGTCGTCCATGTTGTCACCGCTCCACATGCTTCCAGTTAGCTAGCAGGTGCTAACAGGACGACTAGGATCAAATACAACTGAATTACAACCAATACTTGCTCCACAACCAAAGGTCACAAAAGACGTTGGTTTTTCTCTTGACAGTTGTTCAGAAGAGCTCGTCCTTCAGTCACAGCAGTCACTGTTTCACCTTTATTGTTTGTGGAGTAACATGAACAGAACATACAGACCAGTAACAACAAAGACATTTAAAGGAGTCTGAACTCTGAGGTTTTGTCCCGTCGTTCTTTTCAGACTTCAAACTTTGACACCAAACACTTTGTTACTGACAAGTCTCGACCTTCACAGGAAGCAGAGGCTGAAACACTTTGTCTTTAGTTACAAAGATTGATCCCACCTGCTAACTTGACCTTGACAGAGCTGTAGAAATGATAATGATTAAAAGTCTGTGGTTCGTCTGCTCAGGAGGTTCTTTACAAACCACAGCTACATGTTCTACCTGGGCGGACGGATGATACAGGACACCACTGTTTCCTGTTCAGAGAGCCTGCATCTTAATTACTGATCCTCTAACCTTAAAGAAGCTCTTATTCTAACCAAACCAGGACCTTTTCTAAACCTAACAACAGGTGTTTGTGCATATTTTTTTATTATAACCATGGTGACAATGGTCTGTCGTAGCACCTGCAGGGGCATCTTCTTCCAGGAGAAGCTCCTGCGGGTCGGTACAAACATCCAGTACTTTGGTTCAGGTTCAAAGCCACGACTTTTCAGGAAAGGTTGAGACACAGTATTTTACATTCACATACAATACAAAAATCAAGTGCAAGTCAATGAGTGTAACTCACAGGGACCTGTTGCTGGTCAGGGAGCTGTAACCACTCAATCTGCAAACACACAGATTACACCAAAACTCCAACAGTCAAGTTGAGGAGGTTGAATAAATTTGGATGGTCAATCAGCAAGTCTGATCACAGCTGAACTCAACTTTATGCTTTTACTTTGAAGGAAACACAGTAAGGCTCCTGTCCTATTCATCCTGGTGCACCTGTCCAGGTATCAACGCGTCGCTCTCCAGCGCAGCAGCTGAGGTGAACGGTGTGATGGTTTCTAAGGAGATCTCAGGGTCGTCCTCAAACTGGACGGTGGCAGGAAGCAGCAGCAGCTTGTTGTGGCGGTGAGAACCATTGGAAACTAGGGACTCCTCATCGAACTGTGCACTCATGTCATCCAGGTGGTCCGATGCCACGTTGATGGTGCGTGGGTGCTGCTGCGGCTGCGCGGGGACCAGCGCCTCCTTGTGGAGCGTCGTGTCGTGGTGGTAAGAGACGAGCTCGTTGCTGAAGTTCACAGCCTCCACCACGTTGTTGGAGCAGATCCGGTTGCAGCCGAGGATGGTGGTGAAAGCGCGGCGGAAGTCGGCGTTGAAGGCGTAGATGACGGGGTTGAGGGAGGAGTTGGCCCAGCCGAACCAGACAAAGACAGTGAAGGTGGTGTCGCTGACGCAGGGCGGGTCACAGAAGGGGACGGTGCAGTTGAGGACGAAGAAGGGCAGCCAGCAGAAGACAAACACCCCCATGATGATGGAGAGCGTCTTCAGGACTTTGGTCTCCTTCTTGAACGAAGACTTCAGCGAGGCCTCGTCGTTGGCCCTGTGCTGCTGCTGCTGGCTCCGGCTCACGCCGTGGCCTTGGTTCTGTGCCTGCTCCGCTGCCCGCTCCAAAGACGTGATCCGGCGGATTTGGGTCTGAGCGATGCGGTAGATCCGGGTGTAGGTGGCGATCATGATGACCACTGGGATGTAGAAGCTGATGAGGGATGAGGAGATGGCGTACGTTTTGTTCAAGTTGGCGATGCAGCTCTTGGTGGCGGTGCTGCTGCTGGTGTTGCTGCTGCTGGAGAAGTTCCTGCCGCTGGCGACCATCACTGCCAACGGCTCCTCCATCATCATCATCTCCTGCTCCTCCTCCTCGCCGGCCCGGTGCCAGTTCAGCTGCACTGGGATGAAGGAGATGAGGATGGACAGCGTCCACGCCACCCCGATCATGACGAACGCCACGCGGTGAGTCATTTTCCGCTCGTACTTGAAGGGGCTGGCGATGGCCCAGTACCGGTCCATGCTGATGATGCACAGGTTGAGGATGGAGGCCGTGGAGCACATGATGTCAAAGGCGATCCAGACTCCACAGAACCGTCCGAACAGCCACGTGCCCGTCACCTCGGTGATGGCCTCCCAGGGCATCACCAGCACGGCCACGAACAGGTCGGACACGGCCAGAGAGATGACGAAGAAGTTGGTGACTTTGGAGCGCAGGTGCCGGAACTTGACCACGGCGGCGCACACCAGCGTGTTCCCGAGCAGCGTGGACACGATGAGGAGGAAGAGGACGCAGCCGACCAGGACGCGCAGTCCGCCGCTCCCCGCACCGCCGCCGCCGTCTCCTCCCCCCCCCCCCCTCGCCCCCTCCTCCTCGCCGCCCGTCCCGTCCAGCTCCGACAGAACTTGGGTGACATTAGTCCACGTCGTGTAGTTTCCCATCGTGTCCGCAGACAGTGAAGGAGGCGAATTAACATCCAGAGCCTCCGCTGCTCCGCTGCTCCGCTGCTCCCCGTGCCGGGCTCTCCGCGCGGAGGAGCGCGAGGACAAGTCAGACTTTATCAATAATCACCCAGAAGAGGCGCGAGTCGCTGAGCAGCAGCAAAGAGCGAAGAAGCTCTTTGTTATCACATCACGTCTCTGTCCCGGTCCTGACACCGGACCCGGTGTGACTCACCGCGGGCTCCTCTCTCACTGTGACGCGCTCAGGCTCGCGCGCCGTCAGGTGGAAGCCGCTGCGGCGCCGAGCGCAGGTGATCGATCACAGTGACCCGGGTCACAACCGATCAGGAGCGAGTGCACGTGGGGAAGGTTTCCGCTCCGGTCATCATCATCATCATCATCATCATCATCAGAGAGAGAGAGAGAGAGAGAGAGAGAGAGAGAGAGCGAACTGAAGCTCACCGCTGAAAAAAACAACGGTGTGGCAGTCAGCGCTCCACTGTGTGATGAGAGGCTGCGCTGTGTTTAGGGACATGTGATAACAGAGCAGCAGCAGAGTGAAGCAGCAGGGATGTGATGGAGAAGGAGAGTAGTGCTGGTGTTGTCCTGCTGCTGCTGCTGCTGCTGCTGCTGCTGTTTTTAAATGATTAGAAGAAGCAACAGAACATCGAAGATGAAAATATTCAGTCCAGAGGCAGAAACTACAGACTGAGAGGAAGTCAGCGTTTAGACTGAGAGACTGATCAGGACAGTTAGTCCTGTGACCAGGATCAGGGTCCTCATCAGGACTCATGCTGCTTGTACTGGACATTCATCAACATTGATGACAGCTGAGTTGTGGTGATGGCGCCCCCTGCTGGGCCCAGCCACAGGGCTGAGGGACACGTCCTTAGGACAGCGGTTCCAAATGTTTCCACCTCAGGGCCCACCTCTGACCTCTGACCCCCAGAGGCCGGGTGATGTGTTGTCTGGGCTCATTTCTGAGGTACAGATCAGGACGGAGACACGTAGGAAGCTCCACAGTCAGTGACAAGTTAAAGGCGCTGCTCAGGGAGCAGAGGAGGCCATGATGGACCTGACCATGAGTCTCACAGTCTCACAGTCGTCCCTGGACCGTCTCCACCACTTTATATCATCTTTAGTTTTCAATCACATTGTTTTAAATGATGTGACGGCCCCTTGCAGGCCCACAGGTGGGGAGTCACTGCTTTAGAGGGACTGGCAGCGACTGGACCAGCAGATGGCGCCACCTGCCTGCTGTTGTGTCCTGGTTCGGCTGCAGCTGTGGGTTTGATGCTGTCAGCTCCGGTGATGTCTTCACTGTGACAGAGACAGATGTTGTGATGGATCCAGTGGTCAGATACAGGGATGTCCTCCCCTCTCCTCCTCTCCCTCCTCCTCTCTGGTCTCCATGTCGACGGTCTCGAGCCTCCATGTTGTTCGTCCTGGCAGCGGCGGGTCGATGACGTCGCCGCCCCGAGGCCTCGTCCTCAGATGAACTGATATATTGAACTTTAATAAACCAGGAAATAGTTAGTTCATGTTTGTGAGCCTGGCCGTCACAGTTGTGTCACCACCTTCATCGTCCTGTTTGTGGCGAGCAGTGAGGTCATGATGAGGTCACACTCATGGTCTCCTCAGCATGTGTATGTGTGTTTTTTCTGACACTTGTATCTTTGTGAGGACCAAATGTGAGTGCGACGCTTCAGACCGAGACCTCATGAACGTGTGTGTGTGTGTGTGTGTGTGCACAGGACAGTGTTGGCATTGTTTGCTGTTTCTGTGTGTGTGTGTGTGTGTGTGTTGGTGTCAAACTGCGTACACACATTCCTGAACTTTCTGCATCTCCTCTTTTTATTGCCTGCTCCTCTTCTCTGCGGTTGCTACTGTACACTTTGTTTTTATGCTTCATGTGCTCGTTTAAAGCCTTTCCTGCGTGTGTGTGTGTTGGAGCGCACTTTGCCGCGAGCAGGGGGCGGAGCCATCTCTGACGCAGGCTGATCGTGCTGGACCGCTGCCCAGCTCCTCCTCACCTGTAATTACGCCCGGTAGCAGATTTGGCTGCGGCTGGTGTATCGACACCGAGGTGAAGAGTTGAAGCTCTAATCACTGCTTTAGTCCGACTGTGGAGAGGCAGCAGTGTGTGTGTGTGTGTGTGAGGGATGTTTGTGCAAGTGTGTGTGTGTGTGTGTGTGTGAGGGATGTTTGTGTAAGTGTGTGTGTGTGGACTCAATCATTCTCACGAAATGTTTCTCACTGCTTCCACAGAGTCGCCTCCTACCTGCTGTGAAATCAAAGGCCTGTGTGTGTGTGTGTGTGTGTGTGTGTGTGTGTGTGTGCGTGCATGTGTGCACGTGGTGGCGTTGAACTTGCATGAACCTGCAGGTCATGTATTGAACCCAGCAGCGCGGCTTCGTCTGAAGGCGATGGCCTCTCACTAACATAAACAGAGTGTGTCGCGGCTGCAGGGCGCGGCTCACCTGGCCGCTCACCTGAGCTCGTCTGGATCATCACAAAGGAGCAGAGAGAGAGAGAGAGAGAGAGAGAGAGGATCTGTGTAAACAACACAGAGACAGTGAGCTCATGAGGATCCTGGTCGTCCCAGAGCAGCTGACAGAAGCAGCCTGCAGAGACACGACGGCTGTTTGATGTGAGACGGATCCACCTGAGCGCTCTGTCCCTCTCAGGTGTCTGTCCCTCAGAGCTGCTGGGTGTCTTCTGGCTTGATGTTGTTTTATTTGAAAAACCCTTCTGATTGGCTGACTGTTTTCTGATCCCTACATGATCCCATGTGGTCTGATCCAGCTTCTGTTGCTCAAACTGCTGAAGAAGTTCACGCTGCTTCTGACTGTCCACCTGTTATTGTCCAACACAGGTGAGACAGGAGGTCATGATGTTACGATCTGAGGACCTGGAGGACGAACCAGAGACCAGAGACCAGGTCACATGATGAGGAGTTGGCTCTGTGATCTGATTGGTCTCTACATGTTTGATGTTGTCGCCGTCCTTTTGGTTCTTCTCTTGTTTTACAGCGACTGACGAACAGTGAGGCGACTCAGTGCTGCCACCTGCTGCTGGAGTCTCTGCTGCCACGGTCACACTTGTGGTGAGTGTTTTACGTTTAAATGTCATGTTAAACATCCACAGTCAGTTCAGCTGAGTTGGAGGATTTGTCCGGTGGACAGTGGACGTCTCCCTGAGAGCTGCAGCAGACCTCTGACAGCTGTAGGTCTGCAGACAAAGACACAGAGACAACAGACTGGACTTTTAGCAGCGAGAGGAGCTTTTAGGTCGGACAGTGAAGGTCTGAGCGGCAGGAAGACGAGGAATCTTCAGTCATAAATATTTACAGAAAGAACAGACAGGAGCCGTTCTGGACGCGTGATTGTGATTTTGTCACGTGGGATAAAAACAGGACGGAGCAGAGGGTCAGAGACGGAGCAGCGGTGCCATCTGTCAGGAGTGTGTGTCTGTCTCCTGTCCCACTGCTTCAGTCCCATCTTTATCCATTGTATCAACATGACACACAACAAGTGAAGCCACCAGGAGAAGTGGTGGAGCTGTTCAAGATGACAGGTGGCGGACGGAGTAACATCACCGTCTACATGAGGTCATGTGACCAAAACACATCTCCTCATTTGACTAACTGTCTTCATGTATTTGAAAGTTCTTCTTATGAGCTGAACAAGTAGCTGTGAGACACAGAGCAGTGACCTGAGAGTCAGTGAGCACATGTTGTACAGTGCAGGTGACGCACAGCCAGACGCCAGAGGGTTAAATGTCAACATCGCCACTTGGTGAGTGTCTCTGTCCTCGACCAGACAAGACCAGAAGGACAAGAGAGACATGAAAGACTCTCTCCCTCCCTCTCCCTGTCTCTCTCTCTCCCTCCCTCCCCCCCCCCCCCCTCTAAAAGCCTCAGAGCTTTCAGACCACTTGTTGCTAATAGAGGGATATTTACCCTAACAGGAGCGGAGGCGGGGGGGAAGCCCAGGTCACTGCACTCAGCAACAACACAGCTCGCTCTGCTTGTACAGCGGGGACAGACCGACGCACTGTAAAAAATGTCAGTGTGAACCATGTTGTTGTCGCAGGCAGCAGGTTCACCACAGGTTCACCACAGCAGCACTATAGGTTCACCACACGTTCACCACAGGTTCACCACAGGTCCACCACACGTTCACCACAGGTTCACTACAGGTTCACCACAGGACCACTATAGGTCCACCACAGGTCCACCACAGGTCCACCACAGGTCCACCACAGGTCCACCACACGTTCACCACAGGTTCACCACAGGTCAACTACAGGTCCACCACAGGTCCACCACACGTTCACCACAGGTCAACTACAAGTCCACCACAGGTCCACCACAGGTCCACCACACGTTCACCACAGGTCCACCACAGGTCCACCACAGGTTCACTACAGGTTCACCACAGGTTCACTACAGGTTCACCACAGGTCCACGTGTGATCGACCAAAGTAGAGGCTCCTGTTGTGGGTTTTTTACATCCAGTATCAACGTGGATATAAAAGGTCAACTGGGTGATAGTGAGCTGAAAAGCACCAACACCACACAGGTCAAAAACGTCCTGTTTTTATCACTTTCCCTCATTTTGAGTGAGAAAAAGCAACAAAAATGATAAAACTCGACACTAAAAGCAAAAGAAACAGGACCTTTGTACATAAAACCTCCATTTAAAGCCAGTTATCCCGTCGGCTGGGTGGTTGTCGGTTCGTGTCCTTTCTTGTGTCCACGTTGGGGCTTTGTTATCTGAGGACGCTGCTGAATTATAACGGCCAATCATAACAATTTTAAGCTGATGAAAGGAAGCTATTAAAACAGGCCCGGGACGAGGCAGGGCCCCGGCCAGACCGGGTTGAGTTCTGGGCGGGGACGGACAGTGAAGGCAGCAACAACACGTTATGTGAAAAATAAAAACAGAGAGAAAGCGGAACAGCGACGGAATCAAACGTCCTGTGTCTTGGGTTAAGCCCCGGCTTTGGGACAACACCAGCAAATTAGCAGGAATAACCGCGCGGCCGTGTTTGTTGTCATTCCGGAGTCAGTTATGCCTGGTGCTGCCTCGCTGTAACCCCGCCGCCGTGACACCTATCTCTGTGTTAAACAAATATGCCGAGGTCCCGACCTCTCCGTGTTTGGATTCGCAGGCCGGGAGCCCAGACAGCCGCGCTGTGCTGCGACGTACGAATCAACACAAACCTCCGTACAGGAATGCAGCTGTGGCCACGGACCCCAGGATGACCCTGAGAGAGAGAGAGAGTGTGTGTGTGTGATACATACATATTTACACTGTACCACACACACACTCCAGCCTCTAACACTGACTGATGGAGCTGGTGACACGTTTGTGATCATGTCTGTTTAAGGTTTGGTTCTGTTTTTTCTGTATTTACGTCCACAACGTATGAATTGACTAACGAATTGATAATGGATCATTGATTTTCCCAGTTTCTTGACTGACAGGTCCCATTAGCCTTTATTTCAGAATAAAGCTTTTGGTTTGTGCGTCTTGCTCAGTGTTGCTAAAACACAATTCAAATATAGAAACACAACAACAGCAACAAAACTGTTTCAATCGAAAGTTTTCAGAAGAAAGTTTATTTTTTATTATCAGTCCACTTCAGTCCTCTGTTGGCAGATCAAACATTGAATATTGATCATTCTTTGGTGGTGACATGTTCAGACCAACATGAGCACAAAATGTACATGTTTTATTTGTCAATGACACTCACACAGATTTTATTCTGCAGAAACAGGGAACTACAAACACACACAACAACACACAATACCAACAACAAATACCAACAACAAACAGAAACTTATGTGTTGGTATTGTCAGGTGTGTTTACACAAACCAAGAAGAGCTGCAGACATTAAACAAAGAGAACGTGATGATAACTCCAAGATGGTCAACCTGAACAGATGGATAGCTAGATAGATAGCTAGATAGATAGCTAGATAGATAGATAGATAGATAGATAGATAGATAGATGGATCTGATCTTAATCAGCCTTCTTCTCACAGATCCATCCATGTTTGTCTGTGCAGCTCACAGCTCTCCATCCTCTGGTCACTGAGGTCGCACAGTGTTGGCCTCTACCTGGAGCCACAGTCCAGAACCTGCAGGAGGGACATGGAAGGACATGGAGGGACATGGAGGGACATGGAGGGACATGGAGGGACATGGAGGTCAGATGGTGACAAACACGGTACGTTTATATGACATTTCATGGCAAATCATGGCTTTAATCTGACTTTAACTGGACGACTGAAGTGCATGTGAACACATTAGTCCGACTGAGACTAAGACTAAGACAGGAAATGCTACGGGCGCAGCTCGACTTGGCTGAGCATGTGAACGCACTGACAGACAGACACAGATCAGGGTCCATCGTCTTACTCTTGAGTCAGGTTACTTCCACTGATCCACCTCCAGCTGCCCAGTTCAACTCTGAGTCCGATCCAGAGCCTGTCAGATCCCAGATCAGCCACAGTGCTGTTGTAGATGAAGTCCTGATGGCCACAGACAGATTCATTTGTTGTGTGATTTTATTTGACCCCTCTGAGCCACCATAGCGCTCAGCAAGTGAACCCAGTCTTCCTCACCTGTTCCTCTGCTGTCTCTATGACGACCAGGTGAGCGTTTTGTCCTCTGCATTTGTCTCGAGCGTCGTCCCAGCTCCCTGGACTTTGGCGATCTATGGCGTAGCAGCTGGACAGGAAGTGAGTCCACCCTTTGGGACAGGGTAGACCCCGCCTCCCTGAGGGAAATCAAACAGTTAGATTACTTACCGCTGCCCTGTGGAGTGATTATTCATTATTGATTATTTCTGGATAAAGAGACACTGTCATACTTCTTCTGTGGTAAAAATCTGGCCGGTAGTTTGTGGGTGACGTTTGGTATTCGCTGACATTAAGTGATGGAGGTGTCCAGTCGTTCCTCATCCACGTCCAGGCGGGAGGGGGGGGGCTGGTGGGGACTTGAGGATGCGCTGTTCTTCCCCAGTCCTCCGTCGTCTCCCAGGTGGGAGGGGGGAAGGTGGTGGTGACTTGAGAATGCGTTGTTCTTCCCCAATCCTCCGTCGTCTCCCAGGTGGGAGTGGTGTGGATCTCCTTCAGACGCTGGTTTTCCACCTTCACTTGCCGGTTTTCGTCTCTCAGCTGCTGCTTCTCAGTCTCCAGCTTCTCAATCTTCTCCTTCATAGTGGCTTGTGTCTGTTTCAGTTGGTCCACCTGGAGCTTCAGGTTGGCTGACAGGTCCATCTCGTTGCTCAGTTTGGTGGAAAGGACGGATGTAACTATAAAGTGAAGAAAATAAGGAAAAAAATCAAAATAAATGCACATATGAACACAAACATACATTAAATCAGAGCAGTCGTCATGTGACACCAATTAAGCAGCAGTTATTAACATGTGGGTCTGCAGTTCCTCTCCTGACCACTAGAGTGAGTCTCCAACAGCAGAAATCGACATGTTTACAGCCTGGAACAGAAACATTTACACCACTGAAGATATGGAGGACTGAGGGCAGGGCCTGTTTGACTGTCTGGGAGTTAGGGGGCGGAGCCAAACACCACACCAAGATGGTGACAGTGGAGCAGCACTTCTCCATTTGAACTGATCTTTTGAGTTCAGATTTGGCTCCGTTGTCAGAAACACCCCCTGAGGTCAGAATCCAAGGATGAGTCAGGATGAGTCAAGTACAGGTGTAAAAGCTTCAGGAACCAGGGCTGAGGTGTTAAAGGCTGAGTTCATGTGGAACAATAAAAGTATAGAGACTTTTGAGGAAAGTTCACAGTGTAAAAACTCACTAACTAACTAAAGAATTTAACTGAGGAGGTGAGAAAACAGTTCGTGGTTTCTGCATCTGTCACAGTGAAGTTGATGCATTAATTCACATGTGATGAATAGACAGAGGCTTAAATAGACTCTGACAGAGGGGAAGTGAATCTGATGGTGATCTCACCCTCAGACATTGATCCCAACTACCTGTACGTCTCAGCAGCTCCGCTTCAGGGTCATGTACAGTCAGAGCCGAGCAAAACCATTATTTTTCAAACCATTAATCTAACGATGATTTTTTCGATTGTCTGGGTTCCAGGCGAGTCAACTGACTGCCTTCCACTGATTGGCTGCATCGTCGTCACTGGAAGAGTCGTGAGTGCGACGTCTGAGAAGAGAATCAGACCTGCTAATTTTAAAACCACACCAGCAGCAGCCGCAGCAGCTCCACTGATCTGTACTGAGACTGCTGTTACAGTTTCACCTGAGTTAAACAGCTGCTGTGTGGAAAAGCTCACCGTGGTCGGTCATCGAGGAGCAGACGAGTGAGTTTGGAGCAGAGGAGAGGATGGAAAAAAGAGAGCGAGACAACAGGGCTGTGGCCGCCGTGCTATGATGACCCCGCCCACCTTGAGGAGGTACGATGAAGTACTCAGTTGGAATGGAAAAGGCCCTAAACTGAGCCGAGCCGAGCCGAGCCGTGACTGTGTAGTGGAAAAGCACCAATAGTGTTGAAGTTCTGAGGAATCACTCGTGCTGCTACGAGCTGCTACGAGCAGCCTCTGTTCAGGATCATGGCAACTGGTCGTCTTTTTTTTTAATGTGTGGCTCCAGGAGAGATAATAATCAATAATCTATCAAACTGGACCACGGACATCAGAGGTGATGGATTAGAAAACACATGAAAAAACGGTCTTGGTCTGCAAAGGCCTTCGGTGTTGGAGACACTGAGGTCGTTGTCATGGGGTCGGGTTCGTACTCACAGTGGATCCGTGGAACTGTGATCAGCAGCAGTACGGCCCAGCACACGGCCACAGCTGAGAGGGACCGGACCATGGACTGAGCCCTGGTGTCTGGTGGATCTGCTGGGAGATGGGATGGCGATCAGCTCGTGGTAATTATCGCTGATCGATTCCTGCAGATCAAACTGTTTCCTCTAAGACTGATAAATGTAAAACAAACGAGTCCAATCAAACAGCATTTTGTCAGGAATCTGACGAACAGCCTGGACGAACAGCCTGAAAATACCACAGATGCTGTAGATATGTGTCAGTGATCCTGGCAGTGATCATCACTTTGTCACTGTTACTGTCAGAATACAGTTTGTTTTTGTAGAAGTCAGGTCTATTGAACAGGAAGTGTACAAACCCGGTGATGACCGGCGCTGACTAAGAAGCTGTGAGGGAGTTCCTCTGTGTCATGTTTAATCATCAACAGATCAGATCAACTCGGTGACCGTATGTAGGTTTAAAGAACAGACCTGATGGTGCAGCGGCCGGTGTGTAATTCACAGCGCATGCCGCTGAGTTCACGTAATCGGCCTCATTGTTGTCGTTGAGTTCCTCTGAAACAGAAAAGTCATGAAGATGCTCTGAGCAGGAGGCAGGAAACAACAGGCTTTACACAGTCTGCAGTATTTTATCGTTCCTTAAGGAGCAGCACAGCCTGTAAAGAAGGTTTCTGCTGATGTCCACACTGAGCTCCGCCTGCTCAGATGGACACTTGACGGTCTTGGCCTCCCTGAACCACACAGGCCCGACCCTGAACCAGCTCCAGCTGAGTAGAACCAGTGACGGAGCAGGTGCAGCAGATCTTACCTGCAGACGCACACACAGCAAGATTAAGGGTCACTGACGCCTCCTGAGGTGCGGTTGTCATCTCGACCGTGAAGCTGATCTGGATGGTTGTGATGAGACTGTGCGTCTGTGTGTCTGTGGGTGTGTGTGTCGGAGGAGAGCTGAGTTTATTCTGAGATGGTGGTCTGAACTTCTGCTTTGAGGTCTCGAGGTGACATGTAATAAGTGTCCGATCTTCATCGACACTGAGAGCAGCTCAGCTTCAGCTCTCTGCTCTGCATGATGACACTGTCTGCTCTCAGTGTCGTCTTGTCTTATATCAAACCTCTTTGGGTCTCGACAGCATTCGATACCTGCTTCAATAAAAACACATCTTTACTGTACATGACGAACATCCATCCATCATCACACTGTTACTTCTGCTTTCCCACCACCACAGGAAGTCAGAGCTAAAACTCTCTAGAAAACTTAATAATCACACGCACACACACACACTTCCTTATTTTGGTGATAATTCATGTTAACTCCCTTCTGGGGGAGTTGAGACAAGAGACAGACCATAAAAGGAAAAGCCCTCTTCACATAGGACACAGGCTGCACACAGCTTCCCATTCATTGTGTATGTGTTGCACGGTGCAGAGCGGCGCGTTATGCTCCTGTGTGCCGCTCTTGAATGTTGCATGGAAGTTGGGCCAGGCTCAACGTGGGTGCAGCGCTCTGCAAAGACACTGTCCAACAGGACGGACCGCAGTGTCAGTTCCCTCAGTTCCCAGTTCCCTGATAGAACCTACAACCAGCGGCCATCATGAAAGCAGAGCTCCTAGACGAGATGCAACTCCCCCAGTTCCTGTCTTGGCCCGAGGGGGTCGTGAACCCACTCATGTTGTAGACGAGAGTCACATGTCGGTTACAGATGTTGTTTGCTGTTGTTTCCCCTCTTATAGATGGTTGATTGATTGAAGTGTCATTTAAACTTCAGACAGAGTGAGTGTCAGACAGGAGCTGCAAACCTGTTCTCAACAACCAGATCCTGAAATACTGCATCTGAGCCACTGACGCTGCAGTCCTGCTGCAACTGACGGCCTGTTTTTACGCTGTTTGTTTTTTACGTGTTGCACCTGAACACAGCTGAACAGATGTGCATGGCCACAGCTGCACACGTCCAGTCAGGCAGAATGAGAGAGGGTGGACCGAGCCTCCAACGACCCAGAGTCAAGCACAGACAAACTTAAAGACTTACACACATTCTGCAGAATCACTAATGCATGAGGAGCTCAACACCACACACACACAGACACACACACACACACACACACACACACACATTCATAGAAGAGTGCTTTAATGTGCCGTTGGCTGGGTGTGGTGCCCCGACAGAGTTCATGAATTAAGTGAACTCTTGAACTGTACTCTGGTATGTGGCAGACAGTCTGTCAGACAACCAGTCAGTCAAACTGCACAGGAACAATCTGTCTTAACAGGCAGCACCGGTCCTGAGTCCTGAGTCCTGAGTCCTGAGATCTGAGTCCTGAGTCCTGAGACCTGAGCCCTGAGTCCTGAGACCTGAGACCTGAGACCTGAGACCTGAGTCCTGAGTCCTGAGATCTGAGATCTGAGTCCTGAGTCCTGAGACCTGAGTCCTGAGTCCTGAGACCTGAGATCTGAGACCTGAGACCTGAGACCTGAGTCCTGAGTCCTGAGATCTGAGTCCTGAGTCCTGAGACCTGAGTCCTGAGTCCTGAGACCTGAGATCTGAGTCCTGAGTCCTGAGACCTGAGACCTGAGACCTGAGTCCTGAGTCCTGAGATCTGAGTCCTGAATCCTGAATCCTGAATCCTGAGACCTGAGTCCTGAGTCCTGAGATCTGAGTCCTGAGTCCTGAGTCCTGAGTCCTGAGACCTGAATCCTGAGTCGCTGCTGATGCTTCAGTCAGACTCATGTGATCCTTATCTTTACTCAACTGTCCACATTCACACTCACTTCATCTTCCTCTGTCTTTTATTTTGAAGGGCTGATCCATGAGAAGATCTAAAAACCATCTCAGTGTAGTTTTCCATCTCGTCTCACTGCTTCTCTCTGAAGCTCTAGAAACAACGTCTACCCTTATACTGTATGGAGCTTTAAGACGCACGTCTACCTTTATACTGTATGGAGCTTTAAGACGCACGTCTACCTTTATACCGTACGGAGCTTTAAGACGCACGTCTACCTTTATACCGTATGGAGCTTTAAGACACACGTCTGCCTTTATACCGTACGCAGCTCTAAAGGAGCTCTCTATGAGTTAATGCTACATTAGCACTAGAAGCTGTTTGCGGATCGTTATGTTCTAAATGTGAAGTGGAGAACTTGTTCTGTGTGGACATGTTCAAACCATCTTTATTGGTCACTGTAGGAAAGAAGAAGTCCAGGAGGATCCAGGAAGGTCAAAGGTCACGGTCACCCTCGGGCAGTCGGTCTTGGTCAAGGACGCAGACAGGGATTTGAACTTGTGACCTGAGGGTTCAGACTCTGTAAACATGAAGGTGAAGGCCACACTGTCCAAAGGGGAGGAAGGTCTCTCTCTCTCTCTCTCTCTCTCTCCCTCCCTCCCTCTCTCCCTCTCTCTCTCCAGGCTGTTTCAGGCTGACTGCTGGAATGCTGACATAACAGATGTTGTCTGACGAAGCCAGTAATTATCTGCTGTGTGGCTGTGTGTCCGTACCCGCTCTTCCTCCTCCTGTTTCCTCCTCAACTCTGCAACGGTACAAAACCTCTTTCTTCTCTCACCTGCAGCTGGTGTCTTTTGAAGAAGCTTCATGCACAATCTCTCAAATTTGCAATATCACTGGATCACAGTATGATTAATTCATTTATTTATTAATTACTGTAGCATGTTGGCAGTTGGACTACAGGATGTGCGCCGCCTGTGGTGGGCGGGGCTTGAGGCCTGAGCCATATTCCTCGATGAGGAAGTCGACGAGCTTTGGTCTCAGCTGGACCGGAGCATGTTTTTAACAGCGTTCGTGAAAATGTCTGCAAAGGAACTTTAGGCAGTTTCAAAGTGTTCCTAGTTGCTATGACAACCGGCTCCTCCCAGCAGATCGGCCACACCCATCCCAAATTCGCTCAGTGAATATTCATGATCTCGACGACACCTCGCAGTGTCAAAACTGTGTCATTTGGTCGATGGGTGTGGCCAACTCTGATGTTTCAGTCACAGCGCCACCTACTGAAAACAGGAAGTAACCATTGATCATCACATATGTTACAGCTGTACTGTGTTCTTGAACACATCTGAATGATCACCTGTTGCTTGTTCATCCCCTCCCCTCAAACAGCTCGTTCTAAATAAACCTGGCTGTGGCTGTAACGCACCACCGGTCCGGCTCGTGGGTTAATGCTCCTCTAAACGCCGCTCTTTTACCTCATTATAATAATTAAGTGCTCTCCCAATGACCTGAAACAGGCGTTTAGAGAAATCGTTATTGATGTGTATCTTTGCTTCTCGACCAGAACACGAGGAGCGACTCCAGAGAGGTGAGGAGGTCGGACAGAGGTCGTTGGAGAAACTCCCTGAACTGTTTGTGCTTCAGTGATGGAGCGACTGGTCCCAGCTGTGAAAGGTAAACAAACAAACAAAGAGGACAGCCCTTCAACATCACTGTTGTTTCTGTTTGACCCTCATGATTCTGATGCGTTCTGCTTCAGTTTCCAACAGACCAGGTGAATAAAACCTGTCGACACACAGTTCCTAAAATCCTTCATCTGGTTAAAAACCACAGGTGAATCTCAGAAAAGTCCTTTTGATGGTTCTAACATCACTCACAGAGCGTTACCGTGGTTACAGTCAGGATTCAGGGCGCCATGGTAACTGACCAGGTGGATCACCAGGTAGAAACCAAAGTTTATTGTTTGAGCAGATTTCTCAGACACGGGGCACAAAGAGATTCATGAACATGCAGAGATGAATGAAGTGATCTCTGTGAAAAGACCAGAACCTGTCGAGACCAGTTTGATTTTTTCAGAAATGTAAACTCTGGGACACGACGTCACACCAAACCTGCGTGATTTAATGTGACTTAACAAGTTGTGAAGTGGTGAATGTTCAGAATGAGTTGGATGCCGTCACACACAGAGCCTGAGTTCAGCTGGAGTTCAGCTAAATGTCGGCTCCACTGGACCACTTTAACTTTACAATCGATCACAGACAGCGAACGCATCACGTTGGGTTTGTGTGCTGGCTCGGAACGCATGAACTCGCTGTGATCCTCCAGCTCCAACTCTCGTCCCTGAAGTCACACAATGGAGCCTAAAGGTCGCTCGACTGACTCAGCACATAAATGGAAACGTAAACTTTCAATTACGAGCACGGAGGAGAAAAACCACGGAGATCGCAGCGCTGCGGCTTTTTGTGTGACAGCAGCAGCAGCGATGAAAATAAACTTAAAGAAAACACAAGCAGGGGGGTGAAATATCTGGACGCACACACACAGAGCGGCTGGCTGGTGGAGGAGCGGGTGCTGGCCACCGGGTGTTTTATCCAAGTCACCATCTGACCCCGTTTTCCCCCTCATTTCGCAAATCGGCGTCCTTATCGTGCACAAGACCTGCCTCTGAACCAGAAAACAACCAAATAGGAGGAGGTGGAGGAGGGGGGGGCGGGTGAACTCTAATGTTCAGTGGAAAGATTTTTTTAGCTCAGAGGGAAAGAATAAATAGATTCATGGGACGAGGCGATCCAACATGAGTCAGTCCCTACATGTTTTCACTGACAAACAGATGGAGGCTCACAGGAAGTGGATCTCTTTCTACTCTTCAGTAAATACAGCCGCGCTGATGAACTGGTCCCGTTTGATCTGTTTACACTTCATCAGTGACCTCCGGTCAACCCCCGGGGAAAACAAACCAAAATGTCCCGTTGTTATCCCGCAAGTGAGAGCAGACTGTGAGCTGATCAACCAATGGATCAAAGAGACAAACCATTACAGAGACACAACACGACAAAGGACAAAATGATACAAACAAACACTAAAGAGGATAAAAGGATCCAGCGGAGAAACAATCATTCATGCAAAACACGTTAGTTTTAACGATGGCGTGTCAATCAGACATCAGACAGAGCAGAACAGACCTCCTCCCTTTACTTCCCAGTACTCCCAGTTCAGGTCAGGAGTCAGTCTGAGCACCAGCTGCACTTTCGAGTGGTTTCATAGGATAAGTCACCTCAGACTGAGGGAACGTCCTGTCAGTATGTTGGAAATGAGTCGAGGAGGCGCCAACCTTATCGTCCAGCAGAGTCTCAGATGGACAGAGCTTCACAGGAAGTATCCTGGACCTCAATCACTCCTCAACCTTTAACCTTGAGTTTATTGCTGTAACCACGACAACATAGATGTTTCCCTAAGAGTTGTGTAGGTGTAAAGCGATGATGTTGTCCCGTAAGAGACAAACTCACAGTGTCTCGTTATGAACTACAGTGAGATGTTGTTGCTAGGTGACCCCTATTGGTCGTAGTGATTATGACAGGAGCGAAGGTTGGTGGTGCGGTGATGTTGTTTCTATTGTCCACGAGCGTTCGTCACAGTTCATCACATTCTTATGGTTGTGACCAAGCAGCAACATGACAAGGTTTGCAGTTCCTCTCCTGACCACTAGAGTGAGTCTGGTGCATCCTGGTGCAGAAACAGCTTTGGTTTCTGTGACGACTGTTTATACAACTCACCTGTTTACACTTTATTAACCACTACAGGTGTGGAGGGCGGGAACTCTTTGAGTGACAGCTGGGTATCCAGACATATACAGTCCTCAGAAGGCATAATCCACAATCAGACAAGTGCCTAACCCTTGTGCTGTTGGTAAGCATTCAACATACACTGGGCTAAATGAAACACTTTTTCACTAAACAGGTGTGTTAGTCTACGGTCATCAGACATAGAAAACCAGTCAGGACATTTCGTGGTCAGTTTAAGGAAGAGCTTTTGTCTAAATTCATGATAAAATGGACAGTAAAACACAAAATGCTTTTCATTTTCCACCTCACACAGGTGACACGTTCTGTTCTCCTATCTCCTATATTAACATTAGCTGGGTGTTAGGGGGCGGAGTCAGACGCTGCCAAGATGTCAACCGTGCAGCAGCTCACTGAGGTTCAGGAACCTGTGGGCGGAGTCACATGATTGTAACTATGACAACAAAGATAGACTTATCTGAGGTTATTTACATTTTGGAACATAAACTACCATGATTGAGCAATGACTGTTCATCATTGTCTCCATGGTGACTGAGGTCCAACTCGCTTCTGTGGGCTGCGTCACAACAACGTAGAGACACAACTTTTAATTTGGAGGGATTTTTGTAAACTTTATAAATGTCTGTCCAAATGTAAACATGATCTTGTTATGTTTACAGCTATGTGTGCAGTGCATTGTGGGACACACAGGGAGACAGCGAGTCTGTCCATTGTTGCGTCAGTTGTATAATGGTCAGCAATGACAGTTGGGTTGTGCGGCATTGTCTCGTGTTGTGTTGCGTCCCTCTCTGGTTCCCATGCACCCTCCAATCAGCTGACCGGTCACTGACCTGTGCAGCCGGTGGCACTGGAGTGAACCCTGGTTCAAAACGTCGCCAAGTTCACACTGACTGAGCGTCCATCAGATAACGACCTTGGCAGTGCTACGGGGCCCAGCAGCGGACATAATTAGGCCAGGCTGTTTGTGTCCCATTAATTTTCTGCCACATAGCTTCACCCTATTCTCGGCCTGTCAGCGAGGGCGGTCAGGTGGAGGGTGAAAATGCCTGGTGACCTAAGCGGTGGTGACCGCGGCGATGACCTCGGCGGTGACCTCACCATGAGTTTTGTTTGTCATCAAGTCATGATATGAGGTGGGGGTTAGGGTTAGGGTTACAGGACACAGTTTGGATGCTGCAGCAGCAGAATAAACTCTGATTCTGGATCAGCTCTGGATGAAATCGGTAACTATGGAAACACATTCTGTTCCCAGTGGCTACAACTGGTTCTGACCAGCTTCATCTCCATGGTAATAGCTGCTGGAGTTCATGAGAAGATCTAAGGGTCAGCGTGGTACCACGGAGTCACTCGTACCAAACAGGGTCCTGCACAGAAAGGCTGAAGATTCATCAGAATAACATTCAGACTGTTCAACTAACGTCTCTCTGTTCTGCTGGACTTTGAAAGCTCAGGAGGTGGAGGCGTGGCCTCATGCAACATGTGTGGTCCTACAAAAGTTGCATAGTGAGCACAAAGGGTGGCCGGCTCCTGTGAAACAGTACATGGCCTCTAGTTGATGGATGGATGGATGGATGGATGGATGGATGGATGCCATTAGAGGCCGACCATGTTTTGGGATTGAGAAGATACGATATACTGTATTGATCCCAGACTGGGAAATTACTGAAAGCAAAGATGTTCCCCCTGTCATGGAGTTGAACCCCAGCCTTCCTTGTTGCCTGGCCCACAGGAGGCAGGGCTCGATGCTCACAGCGGGGAGTTCATGAAAAAGTTGAATTTGAACATTGTCCTATAGAACAATAAAGATCGGCCGCCCCTGTAGAAAACGTCGAGGTCGACTGCCTCTGTTGAAAACAAGACTTGACAAACAGCTTGTGTTTCACCATCTTCTAATTTACTCTTTATATCAACTGTACAGCAGCTACATCAGATCGACTCAGGACAAATATATACAGACTCCTTAAAGTGGAGAAAGTGCTACCTCCTTCTACAAATCCATCCGTACGTAAGATTTCACAGCGCGACTATTAGGCTTCAAGACAACACACAAACAGTCCTAGACTCAGACCGACAATCACAATAATAATAACTTTACTCTCAATATTCTGCTGCTCTAAATGACGAAGGTCTCTAAGTTCTAGCAGTGAAACAAGGATCTATGGACATTACAGGTTAGTGTCTAATATCTATCTCATAATTACAGCAAATATTGTTACAGAGTCAAAGTACAACAGAAATGATACATCTGCATTTTAAATACAGCTTATTCATAATGCTACTTCATTTGATACATGCATAATAGCACTGTTAAGGATATATATCACAGTCAGTTGTAACAGTAGGATGTGTTTAGATGCTGATGTTCAGGTACTTCCTGGTTGTGGGATTTTTCTCTGTCAGAGTCAAGTGCAAGTTCAGTGAACATGAGTTTTCACAATTGAGTCAAAGTGGCTCCGCCTCCAACGGTGGTCGCAGTGTTCAGGTGTTTCTGGCCTTAGTCTGTCTTTTGTCCGTTTTTGAGACTCTTTATGTTTTCTTTTCGTCAGCATCTTCACGGAGCGACGCCAGGGTTAAACACCTGTGAACATCACTCCAGGTGAGTTCTGTCCCTGAACAATGTGAATCAGCGGGTTTTCAAAGACGTTGTATGAGAATCCTAAAGGTTGATTTGTTTGTTCACACACACACAGACGAAGTTACTGCGAGGTTCAAAAGAGAAGCACCAAAGATGAGTGGTTTTATTCATTGTCCTGCAGCACGGGCCACACCAGGTTTCTCCAGCTGAGGTTCAAAAAGTTAATGTGCATTTACAGATCATACCTGAACATTGAGGAGCTGACGGTGGGTTTATTGGCCTTAAAACATTGTTGATTATGGAAATGAACCTAAAGCTCTGAACAGAAACTGGAACTGCATTGTGTGTGTGTGTGTGTGTGTGTGTCCGTGTGCGCAGTCTGTTGAGCCTGGATCTAGACAGGTGAGGAGATTTACTGTCTCACTGATGCAGCAGGCGAGTAAACCAGGAGAAAGTGGTTTCTCAGGTTTGGACCAGAACCACTGACGTGACGACGAAGTGCTCCAAACCAGCAGAGTGAACCCTGACTTCATCTCCACGGAGACAAGGGCTAGGGCGTGAACTGCACCATCGGGACCATCAGGTGGTTGCATCTCCACCGGGGTGTGGAGAGTTTATCCAGGTTGAAGGTTAAATCACCTCTTTGAGTTTTTGGACAGTCTGAGCTCGTGTCTAAAGCGGCTGGTTGTAGGTGAAGTGCACGTGCAGCCCGTTCACCGGGTGCACGATTGGCACCGTCTGCATCTTGGGGAAGTTCTCTGTGGCCAGAGTCCACGAGCACGTCCCGATCAGCTCCACCGCCAGAGTCTTTAGGATGATCTGCGCCAGTTCTTTCCCGACGCAGCGCCGCACGCCGCCACCAAACGGAACATAGCTGAACCGAGACGATCTGCTCTCCTCCCGGTCTGGACCGAACCGATCCGGGTCGAACAGCTCCGGACTCTGGAAGACGGCCGCGGTCTCGTGGGTGTCCCGGATGCTGTACATGACGCTCCACCCTTTGGGGATCTGGTAGCCCTGAGGGATGAGGGAGGAAAACAAAAATCAGCATGTAGTTTGGATTCAGTTCTTCAGGCTGTGGCTGGTGTGTGTTTGAAGATGGATGTTAGGGACAGAAGTGTCCTCATCGATATTTGTGTGTCACACTGTGTTCGGAACGAGAGTTAATTTCTCCAAGATGGTTGAAGTAGGTATGGAAGGTTTTTGATTGTCTGAGAGGCAGAGGCTCATATCAAGCTGTCACCAGTAGTAATCTAACTAAAACCTGCCCGGTGCCACCAGTCTAATCCGAAACCGAACCGGTACCGGGACCCGAACCGGTACCGGAATCCGAACCCGAACCGGTACCAGAACCCGAACCGGTACCGGAATCCGAACCCGGACCGGTACCGGGACCCGAACCGGTACCAGAACCCGAAACGGTACCGGGACCCGAACCGGTACCAGAACCCGAACCGGTACCGGAATCGGAACCGGTGCCGGAACCCGAACCCGAACCGGTACCAGAACCCGAACCGGTACCGGGACCCGAACCGGAACCGGAACCCGAACCCGAACCGGTACCAGAACCCGAACCGGTACCGGGACCCGAACCGGCACCGGAATCCGAACCCGAACCGGTACCGGGACCCGAACCGGTACCAGAACCCGAACCGGTACCGGAATCCGAACCCGGACCAGTACCGGGACCAAGGCAAGAATGGTGATCGGGTCCGGGACAAGAACAGGGACTGGGAGGGGTTCAGTGGCAACACTTCCAACAACTTCTCCTGTATCTGACTTCACATCGCTATGAACTGTGGGTAATTTCTGAAGCAAAGTCAGTGTCACTGCTGACTGAAAGTGAGAGGACATAAAGTGACTTGATGATGGGACAGTGGGACACTCACACTTCACGTGAAGGAGCCTGAATCATATACAGTCTATGGTCTGTAAGAGACCGGACTGGAACTCAGCCATCAATGTGACGGACCAGGCCGGGGACACAAGGGCCCAGTTCCCTCCTGCCTCTCAGGCCCTGAACCCTGACTGACTTAAACAAGATCAGCTGTAAGTGAATGAGTGTGAGAGCCTGAAAGGGTCCAGATGCTGTGATAGGAATGGGACAGGACCAGGACCAGGACCACCAGAGGACCGGGGCTGTACCAGAACCGGGACTATGACCAGAGCCAGGACAATGGGGCCGGGGCAGTGCCCGGAACCGGGACCAGGACTGGCCCCAGGCCCACCAGAACCGGGCACTGGAACCCTAACTGGTACCAGGACCCGAACCGGTACCAGGCCCCAAACCAGTACCGAAATCTGAACCCGAACTGGGACCGGGACCAAGGCAAGAATGGTGATCGGGACCGGGACAAGAACAGGGACTGGGAGCGGTTCGGTGGCAAAACTTCCAACAACTTCTCCTGTATCTGACTTCATATCACTATGAACTGTGGGTAATTTCTGAAGCAAAGTCAGTGTCCATGTTGACTGAAAGTGAGAGGACATAAACTGACTTGATGATGGGACAGTGGGACACTCACACTTCACGTGAACGAGCCTGAATCATATACAGTCTATGGTCTGTAAGAGACCGGACTGGAACTCAGCCATCAATGTGACGGACCAGGCCGGGAACACAAGGACCATATTCACTCCTGGATGGATCAGCAGCTTTTTGTTGAACTGGTTTTAAGGTAAAGTCAAGGAGAGCAGGTGAGCTGATGACGATGGACCCGATGGACCTGCACAATATCAACATGTTGAAGTGATTAGAGCCAGATCAGGGCCAAACCAAACCTGCATAATGGTTCTTCATCATCTACATCATCGTCATCCCACCTGATTGGATTTGGTTTCAGGGGATTCACGGCATCACTATCACCATCATCATCATTGTCTCTTTCAGCTGCTGCATTCCTACATTTCCCACATCGTCCCCTGGCAGCTCTGCAGACGACGTCAGGACTTGTTGCTTTTCGCTCATGGGGTTTTTAGGTTTTTTCCAGGAAAACTTTTTTTTTTTTCAGTGTTTTGATCAGTGATCTCTGACTCTCTAACCTGACGAATATTGGCGCCTTCGATTTAAATTGTTGTGGAGCTGGTAGACACACAAACACAAAGGTCCAAGTATCAAAACTACCGGAGACTCGAACTTACGTCTAATTCAAACGTCTGCAGCACTGTGCGGTAACCACCGGAGACCGGCGGCAGGAAGCGCAGCACCTCTTTGACCACACAGTCGACGTAGCGGAGCTGGCTCAGCTTCTCCAGGCTCAGGTACGGCAGGTGAGACTGAGAGGCCGGGAACCCCTCCTTGTCACCGTGATTCTGACACCCTCTGCTCAGCAGGCACGTAGTCTCTGTGACGACAGCATCCGCCTCCTTCTCCATGTTGACGGCAGACGGCCCGTTAGCATAGCGCGGATCGTACCCCAGGCCCTCGGCATCCAGCTCCACCCGGGCTCGCTCCACCACGGCTGGGTGACGGAGGAGCTGCAGGATCAACGACGTAGAGGCGCTGGCTGTGGTGGAGTGAGCGGCGAAGATCAACTCCACCGCTGTTTCCTGCAAACCAGGACATGGACACGTGAACTTTCATCCAGAGTTCAGGGAGAGAAGTTATAGATTGAGCCTTAATGTGCAGGAGATGATGGTGGTTTCTGCTGAGCATCTGACAAGACTGCGCTCTGACCTGGACTCTTTTTGTTTTGTTGTGATACTTCTTGGCTCAACTCAGACATCAGTTATTAATGTTTGGGTTTTCTCTCATCCCATAAAAACCACAACTTAAATAGGTGAGAGTTCAGGGTGAAGTCGTGCATGTCTGTATTTGTCGTCTGGTCTTGTTGCATCACAACTTTCCCACATTCAGTCTGAGTCATGTGCTAAGTTTCGCCCTCTTACCTTCAGCTCCTGGATGCTGAGCTCCTGTCCATTTTCTTTGGCGCTGGACAACATGTAGTCGAAGGCGTCGTGATACTCATCCTCTGCCTGCGGCCGCTCCATCTTCTCCTCAATGATCTTCTCCATGTTGGCGTGTAAGATCTCCCGCGCTTTGATTCCCTGGACAGAGAGGAGTCACTTACTAGAATCAATGATGAACATTGAATTAATCTGAGAGTTCATCATTTGGTTTTCAAATCTTCACAACTAGATTTGATTGGTTCGCGTCTGACTTCCTGTCTCACCTTGCGGAGGCCGCTGAGCGGGACGTCCATGGGCAGCGAGAACAGGTTGTTCATCAGCTGCTCGAAGATCTGTGCCAGGTAAACGATGCGCTCCTCCTCCAGCCGCAGACCCAGCAGAACCCCGATGGCGATGCGGAACGTCAGGGAGCGGGCGGCGCTGTAAACGTCAATGGAGCCCGGCTTTGAGCACCACTTGGCGATTTCAGACTTGATGACGTCCTGCAGCCGGGGCAGGTAGGACTCCAGAGCCCCCCGGCTAAACACTTTAGCCAGGATCTTGAAAGGATGAAGGAAACAAAGAGAGGGGAGTCGTAAAGAGTTATGACCTGGTACACGACAGTCAACACCTCAGAGGACACTGGGGGGGGGGGACAGGACAGAGGATCAATAAAGACTCCTTAATGTCCCTCATATTTTAGGCTTGTGCACAGCTCAGATTTGCTCAGTGTTGCAATACCCACAATCCTTTGCTGCTGTTACTATGGCAAAGTGGCCAGAAGCAAAACCAAAAGTTACATCATTGAGACTGTGAACTGAAAAGGGATTGAAGCCTGGATCCAGCTCCCTAAACGCAGCCATGTGTAGTTTTTCAGACGTTTCAGGAGCTGCGGTCTCATACGTCACCAAACAGCAGCTCAGTTCGTGTCCATACAAAACAAACCTCAACCAAACCAGCCGTAGACGGTACCTGTACGACCCTAACGCTGGTGTGAGGGGTGGGTGTGCTGAGGTAGAAGCCTGCAGCTTCAGCTGTCTTGTTCTACAATGTATGGATCTCTTACCTTCCTCTTCCTCTTGTGCAGGTCCCCGTTGGAGTTGACCAGGGTGTTGGGCCCCAGGATGATGCGGGTGCTCTGGGGCCACTGGGTGCAGACCAGGCTGTGCTCCCCCAGCAGGATCTTACGGATGTTTTCTGCCCCCGTCACTCGGATGACGGGTTTACCGAGGAGGTGTGTCTTAAACACGTTACCGTGACGCTCCCTGCGTGAGATGTGGAAGTTGGAGCCCTGAAAGGTGAGGAGGAGATTTAAGGTGTTTATTTAGATGTATTATATATATAGATGTCCATGTGTCAGCCAATCAGAAGAGAGGCTCAGAGCCTCCTCTCTTCTGATTGGCTGACACCAACCTGTTGTCACTAGAGCTCCAGAGAGAAGCTGAACATTTAAAAGTTTAGTCTGGACCACTGAACACCATCACTCACTCTTCATCAGTGAGTTTACAGTTTGTTCAGTTGTCATGGAGACGGCTGTGAAAGTCAGATCTGGATGTATATTTATTGATAACCGAGTAACACACACAGATGTAACGTGACGTCCACATCATACACTTTGAGCCTGTTTTACTTCCCTCCATCTGTCGCGTCTGTGTGAAATGAATGAAGGCGGAGATGAGGACGCGGCGCTCGGACCCGCGCTGTGGAGGAGTGAGGGCGCACGGGGGGAGATGGAGGGATGAGGGGGGAGCTGCATTCCTCGCGGCCGCGGAGGCAGAGGAGCAGAGAGGGAGGGAGAAGTAGCGGGAGGAGGAAGAACTGAAGAGAAACCGTCTGTTTTCGCTCCGAGAGGAGGAACCACAGGCTCCGAGCATCAAGTCCGCACATGTCGCATCAACAACAGAACTCAGCCTGAACAAGAATCTGCTGCAGCTCCGTGCCGCGCCGCGCCGCGCCGCGCCGCGCCGCGCGCTCCAACACATGCATCATCAATACTGTGATCATAAACAGCCTGTGATCATAACCCCCCCCCCCCACACACACACACACACACACATATATATGCTGCTGCAGAGCGGTGGTAAAGTCCTGCAGAAACACTCGCACAGACGCGCAGCGGTGTAACCTGGGTTTAGGAACGCTTGTAAAAAAAACACACAGGAGCAGAAAGTACGGAGGCCCAGACGTGTCACGTCGCCCGCGCTCACCTGGAAGAGCCAGTGGAAGGTCTCTCCGACCAGCGGCCAGCCCATGGAGCCCCTGGGCAGCGGCAGGCTGCTCTCTTTGTCCCGGGTCAGGCTCCAGCGGAGGCTCCACAGCTGCCGGGTCAGCGCCAGCAGCAGCAGCGCGGACAGCACCGAGGTGAGCGCAGTGGCCAGGGCCGACAGCACCCCGAACTGAGCCAGGGGGGGGAACATCTCCTCCGAGCCCGTCCGCTTCCCAGCATCCACCTGGGTCCCGGGTCCGTGAAGGCGCTTCTCTGCGTCCCCGTGGAAAGTCTGTGCGTAAAAGCGCCTTGTCCTCTTCTTCTTCTGCTGCTGCTGCTGCTTCTTCTTCTTCTTCTGCTTCTTCTTCTTCTTCTTCTTCTCCTCCTCCTCTCTGCACTGTTCAGAACAAAAAAGACAAACACGAATAAGTTTATGAAGATGATGATGATGAAGAGGAGGAGGAGGGTGTACAGAGTGGATCATCTGCTGCAGCCCTCACCATCCATTCATTCACAAATACTCAGAGTGAAACACAGACGTTACAGCTACTATTATGGTCTGTTTCTGATCAACCAGCCCATATGATCATTATCATTACATCAGTTCATGATCATCTCCTTTTTTAAATCACATCTTTCTCTTCAGTCCAACTTTTCTGTTTCCAGTCTGTGATTGTTTCTGTGGCGCGGCCGCGTGTGTGTCCGTGTGTGTGTGTGTGTGTGTGTGTGTGTGTGTAGAGTAGCTCCAGAGGAGATGGATGGATGCGCGTGCTCGGGCTCATGTTGCCCTGGTGGATGAGAAGAAACGTGCCGCTGCAGCCGCGAGGAAACTCCCCTTCATTCCGCTGCTCCTCCGACGTGAGGAGAAGCTGTCAGCTATTCCAAATAGTTTTACAGGGTGACGTGCGCCGGCTTGTCTATCACGGTTCTGCGCCTTTATTGGTACATTTCAAGGGGCTCAGACACCCAGCCACCCGCCCACCCCTCAGCCTCACCCCCGGGCTGCCCGAGCTTCATAGAGCAATGGCAATAAATCAGGTAAGAGGAGGAGAAGAGGAGAAAGAGTCGGAGGAGTGGAGCGGAGGTGCGAGGAGAGGAAGCGGCTGGAAAAGGAGCTGAAGAACCGAGTGACGGCGGCGGCTCCTGGTCCCTCGGACCCCGGAGAGGACTCACCTCCACCGGCCTCCGCGCGTCCGCTCAGCCCTGAAGGAAAGTTGCTGCTGCCGTGTCGCCTCCTCCGCCGCGGCCGGTGACTGCTCCTCTGCAGAGAGCGGGCTGCGGGGGGGGTTTATAGAAAAGGCTGCACGGCATGGTCCGCCGTCAGAGGATGACGTCGGTGCTGAATATGTTAAAGAGGCGCGTGCGTCCTCACCGCGCGGACGGGAGCGAGAGAGAGAGAGAGAGAAAAGTTTGGAGATCAGAGCAGAGACACGGCGGTGCGTTCAGAGAGAGAGAGAGAGTGTGTGTGTGTGTGTGTGTGTGTGTATGTGAGAGAGAGAGAGTGTGTGTGTGTGTGTATGTGAGAGAGAGAGAGAGAGAGAGAGGATCAGATAGCAGCTGATGGAGGAAACTCGCAGGTAACCAATCAGCCGCGCGGAGTGTGACGCAGGTCTGAGGAGGAGGAGACACGTGAACACACCTGAGACAGGCCGATCGATCTGTTCTGATTATAACTGATAACATGTAATCAATGAAGTCCGTGACTGTTGGTTCACACGTCACCAGAGTCAAACTGCAGGAAAAGAAAAGTCAGATTAAAAGACGCTGGAAGAACAGAACAGGTGGTTAATATAGGTTATTGATTAGTTTTTAATTGATCGTCTCGGCTGCAGCTTTGTTCTCGATCAGGCCTCGCGAGGAGGAAGAGGAGGAGGAGGAGGCTCGAGGCCGCGATTCACACATTCACTGACTGTGCGTAAAAATCAGCTCCGAGTCCGAGACCGTCCCTGATGATGATGATGATGATGATATTGATGACGTAAAGGCGCGAGCAGCAGGGAACAGCTGATCTATAGAATCTGACATAATCATGACGTGGAAAATGATCGAAGTGTTTTTAACGTCGAAGTTTTGCCTTTTTTTTAGGAATTATTATGGGATGTTTCTGTGATTTTAATTCATTGATTAATTAAAGTGTAGATTTGATGATTAGTGGACACACACTCTCTCTCTCTCTCTCACACACTCTCTCTCTCTCTCTCTCACACACACACACTCGCTCTCTCTCTCACACACACACACTCGCTCTCTCTCTCACACACACACATACAGTCCTCCAGCTGTGTGTTAATGCTCTGCTGGATTATTTCCGCCTCCTTCGATTATCGCTCATTGATCAGATTCGTCCTCAGAGTCAATAAAAAAAAACTGAATCTGTTTCTAAAGAGAAAAAACACGTTTTGTTTGTTTAATTTACTGATGAGAAACGTCACTGACACGTCATCACCACGTGGTGATCGACAACATTTAATTCTTTATGTTTGGATCCGTTTTCTTTCAGTGAGTTCAGTGTTTGTTTCAGGTCATGATAATTATGGGATGTATACAGCGCAGGTTTCTATGGAAACAGCTCACTGTTGCACTTTGGATCCAAATGAATTAATTTTTCAAAAAGAAAATGTTTGTAATTTTTTCTGATCAGTGATCAATCAGAACAAACTACTGTCATTTCAGTAGTTTCCATTTTGTTCCTGCAGCGTCGTGAGGCGTTCAAGGACTCAGCCGAACAAACAGGGATGTTTCCTCACTGGAGATTATTTATATCCTCTCTCTTTTATTTTGAAGGGCTGATCCAGGAGAAGATCTAAGAACCAGCTCAGTGTAGTTTTCCATCTCTCAGCTTCTCTCTGGAGCTCCAGTAACAACAGGTCAGCGTCAGCCAATCAGGAGACAGGAGGCTCTGAGCCTCGCTAAGATGTGTTTCCTGTCCTGTTGTCCTGCTGCTCCGGACACTTAAAGGGCCGCTCCGCTAATCCTGATCCTGAGCCTTTAAAAGCCTCTGTAATGGAGACCTTCCTCCTCCTCCTCCTCCTCCTCCTCCTCCTCCTCCTCAAGAGCCCCGGGGGTGTCTTCGTCCACAGAGACACTCTCACCGTCTCAACGTCCACATCGTGTCGTCATGTCATCACGTGTCAGATGCTTCAGAGATGACGCCAAAATAAACCAATAAACCATGAGTGATTCACATGACCTCAGAAACAGTTTTGAGAAAAGTGTGTGAGATCTGTGTGTGTGTGTGTGTGTGTGTGTGTGTGTGTGTGCAGGCCTCGGGGCTGATGGTCAGTTGATAGGTTAATCCTGATCCTCCGTCTCAGCTCAGATCTTCAGATCAACAGATTAAACTGTTCAAACTTTTCTCTGAAACTTGAACTGACATCAGATCCTCAGGAATCAGCTGCTGCTCCAACAGGAAGCTGCAGGTCCACACACACACACACACACACACACACACACACACACACACACACTCACACACACTGCACTGAGGGATTTTTCCTCATTATGAATGAACGTGTATTCAAACGTGGGTGTTGCTGCTCCAACAGTTAAAACACACACTTCTCGTTCAGCCTGGTTCGGTGTAGATTCATATCATGTTGCTGCTGTGATGTCACTATGACATCAGCAGGTGTTTTCGCAGCGTGTCACTGTGTCCAGCCTGAAAGGTTCAGGTTGGAACCAGGTTTAGTTCTGGAGGAGCTGCTGGATCCAGGAGGGTCTCTCTGTCACGCGCACACACACACACACACACACACACACACACACTCACACTCTCTCTGAAAACATGTTTAATGTGAATGAGACGTTGTTGTTGTCACTGATCCTCAGTCAGCTGTTGTTTTAATTTTAACAGGCAGAGAGAGAGAGAGAGAGAGAGAGAGAGTGAGAGAGAGAGAGAGAGAGAGCACCACTGCAGAGACTGAGGGAGGCAGGTAGAAGCATGCCACACACACACACACACACACACACACACACAGATACACACACTAGCAAAAACAAAAAAACTAAATCAAAATTCTAAATCAATAAAAGTGGATCCGTGCTCCCTCTACTGTCTGCACCTGCTGACCTCTGACCTCTGACCTCTGACTCGTCAGTTTCTGTTTGACGCTCAATCGAAACTGTCACATCAAAAAAAATCCCCGTTTTATTCATCAAACATCAGAGTCCAGACGAAAGTGCTCCGATAATTCATGTGTGTGTGTGTGTCATCTTATCAGGCTGCAGATCTGTGTGTGTGTGTGTGTGTGTGTGTGTGCGTGTGTGTGCAGAGTAAAAGTGCTGTAATGTAAACACTGGATGAACTGTGGCTGCTGTCAGCCTGAGGCAGAGCTGCTCTGAGTCTGAAGGCTTCACTTTGATCTGAGGCCTGCTAAATACAAGTGTGTGTGTGTGCGTGTGTGTGTGTGTGTGTGTGTGTGCCTCTCTGGGTCATGGAAGTCTCCTCTAGTTTGATGCTGACAGAGTCTGACAGGTGCTAAAATCTACCTCAGCTTCACCTCCTGCTACCTGAGGGTCACACACACACACACACACACACACACATTTGTATCGCAACACTAATGTTTTTCTGTCTCTCTCTTGAACTTGATCTGATTTCTCTTTTATTTTGGTAGATTCGACCATTTGCAGGAAGAGGGTGGAGCGTCAGCACTGATGTCACACAGGGGGCGGGGCCATCCTGTGACGAGCCACTGCTGCAGCTCACCTGGTACCTGAGGGGCCACAGTGATGATCCAGTGAAGGTTTGTTGTTTCAAACTGTTTAACAACTTCACGGCTTTCACGTCTTCACCTTTGACTCACCAATCAGATCAATCTGAGGAGAGGCTCCGCCCCTGATCTGAGGGACTGCCCACCTCTGCAGGTCGTCCAATGAGATGAGCTCAGATAGAAGTTGGTTAATGTGTGTGTGTGGAGCAGAAAGTGTAAATCTGGATCATAGAGAAACACTTCCTGTCCAACTTCCTGTCCGGGTGTTGAGCTGGGGGAGGGGGGGTTGGGGGTGGGAGGGGGTGGCAGCCGTCACTTTACAACGGAAGCGTCGATATTTAACACCGTCCTTCCTGGAAACACGACGCTTGGACGAGCAGCAGGAGGGAGGAGAGAGAAAGTTTTCACTCGTTCCCCTGAGACGAGAGAAGATGAATGAAGGAGGGATGGAGGGATGGAGGGATGGGGGAGGTGAGGGAGGGGGAGGAGAGGTGAGAGACAGGGGTGATAACAAGGTAACGAGGGTCAGAGAGGAGACGAACGTTCATTTGAAGAAGAAGTTTGAAACGTCAGATCAAAAATATTTCAGTTTTCACAGAGTTTGTGTGAGTGAAGTGACGGAGAGAGAAAACGAGAGGATGGAAACAACGGAGAGGATCCGGTCGTCAGGACGACCGAGGGACACACCTACAGAGAGACACTCAGTCAAACAGTGGAAAACAAGGACTTTCTCTCTGTGTACCTCACACACACACACACACACACACACACACATACACACAGTGACCCCCAAACCCACCTTACCCCCCCCCCCCCCCCCCCCCTTTGATTTTCTCCTCCTTTCTCCTTGTCTCAGTCGCTACCTGTCGTCAGCAGCTCCCTCCAGGGAGTGTGTGTGTGTGTGTGTGTGTGTGTGTGTGTGTGTGAGGACTTTAACAGGCCACAGACTGAACAGGTACAGAACATCAGTTTTACATCAGTTCTTTATTGCGTCCCCAGTCTGGTCCCTCACTTTATTGCGTCCCCAGAAAGACTTCCTGTTCGAAGTTTTTATCAAAGTGATGAAGTCGCTTTCTGAATCTGTAGCGTGGTGTAAAACATGTTTGCTGACTCACTGACTTCACCATGAATCAGCAGAAATAGTGAGTGAATCAAACGTAAGACAGAGACGCATAGAGACAGATTTCAGGACGGAGGGAGAGAAGGAGGTGAGGACCGCTGGGTTTGACCCCCGGGGCAGCCCCAGGGTGGGGGCGAACACCAGGACTACCGGTGCTCCACTTCCTTATCTTTCAGGCGGAGCGCCCCGTCGAGTCGCAGGCCGGGGTATCAGGTTCGGGCCGGGGCGAAGGGTCGCGACCTCTGCTGGGAACAAGGACTACTGTTCTGCTCCGCTCGAGCTTTTAAAAAGAGACGCTTGTTTTCGGGGAGGGAGCGCAGGGAGGGGGGGTGGACACAGAGAAAGTCTTTATGGGATGATGGTAAAAAGTCTCCGACCTGTGGAGCTCCACAGGTTCGTCCTCACATCGTCCAGATGTTAGTCCCTCCACACCTGGAGACAGCTGAGGTGACACATGGGTCTAATCTGGACTTTTATTTTGATATTTCCTGTTCATACAGAAGCTCCTGAGATCAACCAAAGATCCTCTATAGAGACGATGCTGCATCACAAGTAGAGACAAGAGTCTGAGATGGTTCACACTTCCTGTGTCATGAGAGGGCGTGGCCATGATCAACAACAGTGAATGGAGCTGAAGGATGGCCACGCCCACCTGTCCACCATTCACAATTATGGACGTCTCTGCACCACTCTGTCTACCTGTGGATGCACGGAGATGGACTTCCTGTCTGTGCCACTGAGGGCGAGACGTTTGTCTTCATGTGAGTCGGCTTGACCAGGTCACACACACCTGTACACTCACCATGCAATAACTTCACTGAAGCCCCGCCCACTGGCTCGTTGTGTCGTCAGTGTCACTGAGCCTCAGGGCTGAAATACCTGAGAGGGAAATGACCACTCCACTGCTACCTGTGTGTGTGTGTGTGTGTGTGTGTGTGTGTGTGTGTGTGTGTGTGTGTGTAGAAGGTGGTCGTCTTTGTTTACCTTTGATGAGGGAGTAAACAAAGACGAGAGGAAGTGTCTTTATGTGAAGGAAGAGTGTTCATCCAGCCCTGCAGACAGTGTCCTCAGGCTGTGATCACACACACACACACACACACACACACACACACTGGCTGTAATCAGCAATGAGCTGAAACTGTGTGTGTGTGTTTCCAGTCTCTCTCTCTCTCTCTCTCTCTAATCCATTTATCATTTACAGTAGGAAACTACCTGCCACTGGTGAGTTATCTGTGCTCCACCCCCGACCAACACACACACACTCACACACACACACACACTTGTTTATTATGAGTTTATATTTGGTCCACATCAGCTGTTGGTTCACTTCCATAGAGAAGGTCCAGACCTCGTCCTATTGGTGGAGACGTTGTCCACTGATGTAAACGACAGGATGGACACGTCTGTCTCCCCGACCTGAGGAGACAACAGCAGCTGTTACTCCTCTTCACAGAGTCAGTCAGTGTTTCAGCTTCGTGTTTCCAGTGCAGGAGGAAACAGGCAGAAGGAGCTGAACTCAGAGACGAGTGAAGAACAAGTCGCTGCTCAGCTCTGTCGTGTGTTTCAGAGCATTTTATACAATAGTTTGGTCTCGTTCTGATCTGTTACAACGCGTCACAACCTATTAATGACACACTGTGTATCACCTGTGTGTGTGTGTGTGTGTGTGTAATGTCAGATGGAGTTTGTGAATGAACACCTGAACTCCTCCCACTCATACATACCTGGACTATAACGCACACACACACACACGCTCACCTCCAACAAGACCACACACACTCCTCATTCCTGGCTGCTCTCCGATTCCTGCCCCAGTGACCTCTGACCTTTATCCATCAACTGAGGTGTTACCTGCCCCGCGGCTCCTTCTGCGTGTGTGTGTGTATGTGTGTGTGTGTGTGTGATCGTCTTTACCTGCTGCCAGGGCACCAGTTTTCATAATGTCCAGAGAGGTTCTGTTTGTCATTGATCAGGTTACAGTGACAGGATCAAACAGCACGACGCGACCAGCACAAAGGAATAAATGGTGAGTAGTAGTGATGTGGTGATGGTGAGTGGTGACAGTCTGTACAGAGAGGTGGTTGATCATGTCCAGGTGTAACATTAGTGCTGTTGTCAAATCATCTCTAATCAGAGTTTAGTCAAACTGAGTTAATCCAGTTTGAGCTCTGACGCACCATCTCACTTTCAAGAGTTCAAGAGTTAAATCCACAGGGACAAAGGTGCATATTAAAGTGACAGTGGTGGTGGTGCAGGGTGTTCACTGTTCACTGCAGACCTTCCCAAACAACACATCTCAGTGTTAGCGAGCTGAAACTAAAACTAGTTAAAACACTGCATCGTCCATTCTGTCTCACGTCTCTGATGAGCTCCCACTCTGGTTGGATCTGTCTCCAAAGACGCAGCTGGAGGATCAGAGATTTTAATGCAACAGAATTCAACTTCACTTTAAACTGGTTTAATGCAGCAGAGTTTAATCTGGATTAAACCAGGTCTAACCAGGTTTAAACCTGGTTTAAACCTGGTTCTTCACTCGTCTCACGGCTGCTGCTCCGACTCTCTGACTCTGTTTTATAGGTTTGAACCTGTTGAATGTGTGTTAATGTCACAGCAGCAACAGAACTATAACTCCCAGAGTTCCTTGAGCTCCTTCAGGTGGTGTCATAGCGACGCAGCGCTCCTCTTCACATGATGATGTGTTGAGGTGGCTGGCTGTGTGTGTGTGTGTGGTTGAACTGTTGACAGAGTGTGATCTGGTTTTAACAGGGAGGTTTCAAAGGCAAAAGATAAGGTGGAGCTGACTAATGTGTCGCTATGCAGAGGTGTGTTGTTACACACACACACACACACACACACACACACACACACACGACAGGTGGTTCTGGGCCAGACAGCATAATTATAGCTCTCAGCTTTAACCTCCAGAGTGGAGGGACAGGATGGATAGAGTGGTTATCACACACACACACACACACACACACACACACACACGTACACGTGTAAGTGAGACAACAGATAAATAAGTGAGGACAGTGTTTAAAAGTGAGGCTGCCTAATGCCGGGGTTGGTGTGGACGTGTTGTTACAGGTATGACACAGGAAGTCATCGTGTCCTGTTCTGCTCCATGTTAGAAACAACACACACACGCACACACACACACACACACACACACACACACACACACACACACACACACCTACCTGAGCACACTGTTCGATTCCTCTTAGTAAAGAGTCATGTGACGAATCAGGAAGTGCACATCTGCTTCTACAACAGTTTGACTTCACTGCTCAGGTCACATGCTAATGTTTAGCATGTTAGCCTCAGCTGTTTCTATGCTAACAGATAGCATCGTTAGCTTTAGCAGCAACATACAACATGTGCATGGACTTAATTTTCACACATGTATCAGCTCTTCTTTGTTCTTACACACAGATGCTGATATTGATCAGACTGATCAGATTATTGATCAATTGGGGACTGATATAGAAGTTTTATATTTCATGTTTGATCAATTAACATTAAAACAAGTGAACGTGTGAGTTGAGTCTGTTTCCATGACAACGTCTGGACTCAGGACAGATGACGTATTGATCAGAATCAGAGTTTTTATTGTTCAGGCTCGTTCGGCCTCAGACAGAGACTCAGAGTTAATGGTTCACCGGCTCCATCAGCTGCAGACTGATGCCTTATCAATATGTTAATTGGATTGTTGCATCAACTGTAGGGGGCGGAGTCATGAGGGGGGTGGAGTCAGACTGACAAAAACTGATGAGACGAGCTGCAGGGAAACAGCGGTGAGAACAATGAGAGCGCAAAACACACGGGGAGGAGCCCCGCCCCCTCCTCCACCTCCCCTCTGTGGTAATTGTATTGGAGAGAGGCTCACTGTGTGTGTGTGTGTGTGTGTGTGTGTGTCCCCTGCTAGGTGAGGGGAGGTCAGCATCACTATGAAAGAGAGGAGGAAGGAAGTTTGGCCTCCAGAATAAAAGCTGATTTAATGAGAAAGTAAAAACCCTCAGAGACTCTTAATTTACTGGAACAGTCCTGAGTGATGGATGGCTCACACTGTGTGTGTGTGTGTGTGTCTGTGTGTGTGTGTGTGTGTGTGTCTGTGTGTGTGTGTGTATTCCTGTGTTTGGCAGCAGGTTGCTTCGTTGTCTCAGATGATTTTGTAGCTGCTCATGACTCCCTCTCTCTCCAGGTGACATCCCCTGGTCGTCTCCACCTGTGAGCTCCACATCCATCTCTCATTGGTTGTTTTCAAATCAGCAGCACAAGGTCAGTTCACCCAAAGCACAAAATAACAGGTGTAGGCTGGGTTTGTCTTTCTGTTTGCACCTGACAGACACGACTACAAGAGTGACACACACACACACACACACACACACACACACACCTGCCCTTGGTAGTAGCTCGAAACCTCTTCACTCTGTGACTGTGTGTGTTTGAAAGTCTCGGTGTAGTCTGTCAGCATCAGTGTGCTAATGCTAAGCTAACAGTCCATCTGATCAATACCATGTGAATCATCAATCAATCAATCAATCAAACAAACAAACTCAGCTTCTTGTCAAACCCCACTAACAGATCTGCCAACTTCTAAAGTCAAGAAGAAGAAGAACTACAGGCCCCAGACTGGTCCCTCACCTTAATGTGTCCCCAGAAACACTTCCTGTTGTGTTCCTGCCACTGTCTACTATGGAACATACTGTATTTCCTCTGAACTGTGCTACAACACCAGAGGTCAGAGGTCACTGATCTGGGGGCTTGGTTTTAATCAATCAAAACAGTGATGTGTCAGATCACAGCTGATCACCTGACACACACACACACACACACACACACACAGCGCTGTGATGTTCAAACCCTCCAGAGAGACGGGGTTAACCAGGGGACAGTACAGGACAGGAAGGACCGGACCGGGGGGCTCAGGTCCCTGTGGGGCCACCGTAGCTGCCGCCGGCTCCACTCCAGGGACCACGAGGTGTCTGGATAAAAGCCTCCATTAAATCAAAGGTTTGGGAGGAGACGCAGCTCGGCCTCACCTCTGGCTCCAGTCGGCTGTAACACGATTAAGAGGCAGGTTGATGAATCATCTGTCAGACAAAGTTAAAGAAGACATTAGATACAGTGGTGGGAGATCACACACACACAGAGGAGGAGGTTTCATTGCTTGAAGTGATTAAGGCAAAAAGTGAAGCAGAATTAAACTGGTGAAGAAGAAGAGGAGGAGGAGGAGGAGGAGGAGGAGGAGAAGAGGAGGAGAAAGAACTAGATGAAGAAACTCAAAGGAAACAGAACAAAAGAACAAACGTCAGCACAGGGAGGAAGAAGAAGAAAGTGAGTGATCATCAACAACAACAACAACAGCAGTGCTGATCGGCCATTTCTGTTTGTGTAGACCTTCGGCGTGGGGTCGGCTGTCTGAGGTCAGAGGTCAAACCCAAAGAAAACTCTTCGGTCCTCCTGAGGAACCTCTGACCTCCGGCTCAATGGATTCTGCTGCCGTCAGACACAACTGGTTTCTTCCCTCCAGCCGGATCAGCATCGACCTCACTGCCCCTCAGCTCGACCCTGCCCCCCCCCGCCCCCCCCCCCCGTTAAAGCTGCCCCTCTCACTTAAATGACGCCTGATACACTGGAAACACTGAACATCTGTCCCCTGGTTCTGGACCAGAGACCTGAACAACTCGTCTTTTAGACGCTAAGACGTTTTTAAACTCAGCAGCAAGACGAACTGAGATGCATTCAAGGACCCACCGTACATGTTGTATGGATGGGAAAATTCAGTATAGTGTATCAGTAATATTTTGTGTGGCAGTATTGAACAGATACAGACTCCAAGTATTGATCCTGTATTATAGAGACTGCAGTTTTGAACAGGCTGAGAACTTCATCTGATCAGATCAGAGATCAATCAAACCTGATTTTCAGTTGCTTCAAGGTGAGAAAACACACGGTGTCACTGAAAAACTCAAACACAGGATTTCAATAGGAAAACAGCAGCAAGTGAAGTGACATGTTCAACATGCAAAGGAAGAAAGTTTTCAGTCACTTTAGTAACTTGTTCTATGTTCTATGGAAAATCTGAGTCTTTATTAATGTCCAGAGGCTGAAAGAAGAAGAAGAGGAAGACGAAGAAGAAGAAGACGACGGGGAAGGAGAAGAAGTTTCTGCAGCCAGTGATGAAAACCTCTCATATCTAAAGAGCAAACTACAAAGTGCACTTTCTCGCAGTGGGGCCCTCAGGGGCCTTGGGGCTCCGGGCCCTCGGGGGGGTTGGATCGGGTCTGATCGGGTCACAGGACTCAGTCAACAGGCAGACGAGCGGCTCGACGCTGGCTTCAGGTGAGAGGAAGAAAAACAAGCAGAGTGGAGCTGCACATCAATGCATTCCTTCCTTCCCCCGGAGCTTCTGTCTCCACCACTGCTTTTCTTCTTCTTATGGGGGGGGGGCAGGGAGGGGGAGGTGAGGATGGGGGTGGGGGGTGGGGGTCAGTGCTGCAGGAGCTTGAGAAAACAAAAACTGAGAGGGAGAGCAGAGAAAGAGGAGAAGAAGAAGACAGAGAGACAGAGGGCAGAAGTTAAAGTGAAAGGCTTTTCTTCTCCTCCTCAGCGTCAGCGGACGAGGACGCCGCCGCGACAGGAAGCTTTCATCATGGCCGCCCTGTCAGTCAGAGTGATTAATGAGGCGCTCAGGGACGAGCGCAGAGAAATATGACGAGTGTCTGCTAATGAGGTTAGCATCGAGCTACTTAGAGACGAGCTGCTGTGTGTGTGTGTGTGTGTGTGTGAGAGAGAGAGAGGTCTGAAGCTAAAGATTCTTTACAGTGACTGTGACACACACTTTTGATTGACACCCTGTCAATGTAGGTCCAGACAAGCATGGCGGGGGTCTGTGTGTGTGTGTGTGTGTGTGAGAGAGAGAGACACACACACAGCACTTTACTGCCAGTTGGGTTCCTATTGGGTTCCTACAGCTGTCAATCAATCTAACAATGTGCACCAGGGTGCCCCCCCCCCCTTTCACTCTTTCACTCTCACACACACTCTCACACACACACAGGCATTGAATGACTTTGGTGTCATTTTCAGATAATTACTGGGATTCAACCAGTGTGTGTGTGTGTGTGTGTGTGAGTGTGTGAGTGTGTATGTGTGTGTGTGTGAGTGTGTAGCTGGCCCATGGGTTTAGAACCGGCTGATCTTATTGGCCGATGTCTCTCTGACACAGCAGGATGTTTGTTGCTGTTGCAGTTTGAGTCATCACAGCAGACACCACACCTGGTGATGTCATAGTGACACCACTCTGGAGGTGTAGAAACAATGATGTCGTCGGTGGCTCCTGATTGGCTCATCAGTCTCGACCAACAGCGAAGAAAACAACTCCTTAATCAACACTCATTCTCGTTCATCGTGTTAATTGAAACAAATCACCTGCAGAGTAAATCATCAACTTCCTGTTCACAGCGGCTCGCACATGCTCAGTGCGGGCGTCGCTCAGGTGAGCGTGTGTTGTGTGTGTGTGTGTGTGTGTTTGGACACAGACAGTCATTTTAAAACGTAACCACAGTGGCGTGAGCGCAGCCTGAATCTGACACGTTTGTTTGTGGTTGTGGTCAGAGCTGATTGTACGGTGGCCCTGAGGAGACAAACACGCTGCTGCACCACGAGCTGCTTCTTGTCTCTTTACTGTTGGATAAAAGTAAAAACTAAAAGTGATGACGTCGTGTTTCAGCTGAAGATCAAAGACACAAACTCTCCGCTCCTGAAATAGACTCCTCTCCTGCCGAGCAGCTGAAAACACCGACAGACCCTGAACGTCACTCTTTTCTTCTCTTCATACAGTCTTACAGAAGTGGAGCAGCTACGCCCTGCATGCCTGGATGATGCGGCAAAGACGCCGGCGTCTTTAAAACCACGTCCAGACAGACGGAGAGCAGCGCGGGGCTTTGAAGCCGAGGCGAGTTGAGCCAGAGATCCGGGGAGAGATTGATGCAGCAACACGCAGCTTTTGAAACCAAAGCCAGAGTTGTGACAAGCGGTGATTAGCGACGCTTGTGTCTCTAAGCTCCACCCTCCGTCTGTCTCCAAGAAAACACTCATCCACCCTTTTCTTTCCATCTGCAAGGTGGTGGATCCTCACGAGTCCCGTCTGTGTGGGCGAGGTGTGTGTGTGTGTGTGTTCAACTTCAAACATTTTGTTGCCGTGGGCGATAACTAATTTAATCTACTCTTTCATTTTTTCAAGTTTAACTTAAGTCGACTTCTGCTCCGTGTGCTGCCAGCTGTTCATCATATATATTATTGTTCAGGTCTTTGTGCAGCTCCGTCATGTGTCTGTGACACACACAGTTACACAGAGAGCTGAAGTTCAGATGAGAGAGAGAGAACATCAAGACGGTCAGTTAGCACCTTTAACAACAGTTAGCATCTTTCCTCTGCACTGACGAGGTGTTACCTGTGATTGGCCCCGCCCCCTGCCACCTGTAAGTTGACAGGATTGTCTCCTCTGGTTTGTGTTTATGCGGCTGTGACTGGTTGAAGGTGGAATCACTCTCTCCTGGTGGAGACTGATTGATTTGTACCAGTTAATGGAGTCAATATTGGTCTTTGATTGCAAATTGGATATAATTAATCATAGAGAAATGTAAAAGATTCTGATCCAGGGTCAAAGGTCGGAGTGTTGTCAGGTGTTTGTTTGATTTAACCACCCTGAGGACACTCTGTGTTTACACCTCATGAGCTGTGATGAAGCGAAGGTAGTGTGATCAGGAAACCGAACAAACACCTGCAGAGGTGAGCCCCTCCCCACAGCTCCACCCCCGCCCTCGGCCTCATCTGGAGGTGGAGGTGACTGTTTTTGCTCGCAGCGCTCGGCGGGAGCGGATCTGAGCACTGAACCGAAGCAAAGCAGAGTAATTGTCTCTTTCCTCCTTAACAGGATTAGAGCCCAGCGGTGTGGCGGGTTCAGGCCTCCGGTCAACCGTACGGCTGGAAGCCGCCTGAGGCTGCCAGCTGGACGGCCGCTAACGTTAGCCGGGGTCACTGAGCTCCTCCAGGGTCCTGAACTCTGCAGGGAAGAGGCAGGGTGAGGTCTGCAGCCTGTTTCTGTGTTTACAGTCTCACTGAATCCAGATCCAGGATCAGTCTGAGTATCTGATGATCTAATACCAAGTCTGTGGGAGCAGTTGTTTGCAGGTGTCTGACGTTCACCTGAGCTGGAGGAGATCTGGTCAACAGGACCTGTCCTGACAGCAGCCTCACACTGATCACCTGCTCTTTGTCTGAGACAGAGACACAGCCCTGGCTTCAGGACAGAGACAGTTAGGACACCCAGAGAAAAGACACAAGGGTGGTTTTGAATATTTTAACAAAGTGAGGACATTTTGGACAAGTGTGGAGATGTTCTGTTAGAGGACAAGTTTGGAAAGAGTGGACATTTTAGGAAGATGAGGACATTTCTTACACGTGTGGACGTGTTTAGGAATTGAAGACATCTTTATAAACTAAACTAACAACATGTTTTGGAAAAATGAGGACATGTTGTCCAAGGTGAGGACATTTTAGGAAAAGTGAGGACGTGTTTGACTAAGACGTTTGCAGACAGAGGACATTTCTACAAAGTGAGGACATTTGACAGGCAACAATAGTGGAGACGTGTCCTCACTGTGTCTCATGTGTGTTTGGTCCTCACATTAACAGAGGAGTAGGAGACACACACACACACACACACACACACACACACACACACACACTAATAACACTAATTACAAGCAATTACTCAACGTATCTTGTGCTGCTGCCCCGCGGCTGCGTTTAAAGTGGCTCAATTCAGATGGAGTTACAGTGACCCTGAACGCACCACGACAGCTACAGATAGACAGATAGATGTGTGTGTGTGTGTGTGTGTGTGTGTTATCTGCTTCAACAGGCTTTAAATCCGTTTCAGAGCTTCATGCAAATCCCTCTGGTGTTTGACTGAGTCACTGTGGAGGAGGTGAAACTTAAACCTGACGCAAACACCTGAGGATGAAAAACCTCTGTGGGCGGGAAACATTCAGGGAATTCAGCTAATTACATTTAGTCCTGTCACTCATAACGACGGCCTCCATCAGACGTGTGCACACGAACACATCCTGCTTGTTGTTGTTGTTGTTGTTGTTGTTGTTGTTTCTCTGCTGCAGGTTTGAGCTGCAGTTCAGTGGTTTTTAATGTTTCAGTTCATTCAGGTTCGAAACAGAGAATTAAATCTGTTCATTGTTTCTCACATGTAAATAACAATTAGAGGCAGATTAACAGGAGCTGTTTGAAACCCCCCGGCTCTAATTACTGTTTGTGTTCTGTGTGTGTGTTCTGTGTGTGTGTGTGTGTGTGTGTGTGTGTTATCAGTTAGCAGCTGATAGCGCTGATGATCACCTGCTGTCTGTGTTTACTCTTCAGATAACAGAAGATCAGATTCAGGTTTCACCGTCCTGCAGGTTCACGACAGCAGAGGCTTCGTGACAGAGCAGCAGCTACACCACCGATTGATAATCAATACTGCAATCAATACACACAGATACACACAGCAGTGAGTGAATAAAAATAAAGGAAGTAAATATGCAATGAATCTGAAAACACATAAATGACTCAATGTAGCTTTACACATGATAAATGATGAATAAATGTTGAAACAAGACGAAAAGATTCAAAATACTTTGAAACAAAATAAAAGTTTAAACAAACAGAAATAAATCAATGAGAACATGTGCAAATGTGTTAAAGTATCTGACAGAAATGAAAAAGGCAGAAACAACGAAACTAATGAATAAATGAGACGTGAATCATCAAGACGAACGTAAAATGAGTCTGAAATGAACAGAACAGAGACGAAGGACAGAACAGCACCGAGTTCGGCTTCAGATGAAACGACGTGTAAAATCCCACGTGACGTGAAAATCACAAACATGAGTCACGCGTGTGAAACGTAAACGTAACAGGTTCATTGATGAACACGAGCAGTTACAGTCATTTCATTGTTTCTGACTCGAACACCGTGGAACCTGAACGTGGACGAGTCGTCTGGGTGTTTGTTTGTTTGTTTGTTTGTTTGTCGTCGTTATAAAACAATTTAAAATCTTTTCTCCACTTTTCGTCTGTTGGGAAACAGGAAGTGACATCGTCTGGTGGAGAACCTGAATGGATGATGTAAACACAGCAAAAATGAGTGAAAGATTCACAGTCCAGATGGGGGGGTGAGGTGAAGGGGGTGAGATGAAGGGGGGGGGGTCAGGCCGGTTGTGTTGAAGTGTTTACACAACAAACTCTTCAATTAGCAACAGGCGACAGCAGCAGGCTAACTGCTGATTAGCACTGAGGGCCTGTGGAAGTGTGTGTGTGTGTGTGTGTGTGTGTGTGTGTGTATGTGTGTGTGTGTGTGTATGTGTGTGTGTGTGTGTGTGTGCGCGTCAGACGTCGTCTCATTTTGAACTTTTCTCCTGTTTTTGTTTTGTTTGTTTGATCAAACTTTATGAAGCAGGTGGAGTTTACAGTTCAGTTTACCTCTGGTTAAAGAACTGAACATGTGACGCGTCAGTTCAGACGCAGGAAATTTACCTGATGTTGTTCTTTACTTTTCAGACACTGTGACGAAGACGCTGCACAAATAACCTCATTCTTCTTCTTCTCCTTCTCCTTCGACAGCTGATCTGAACCTGACGCTGTGGAAATCCCCTGGAAGCTCAGCATCAGTTTCTGTGAGTGTGAATCTGAACACACTGAATGAAACATGTCCTTTATTAATGAGCTGCAGTTTCTTCTCCGTCTTCTTCTTCTTCTTCTTCTTCTTCTTCTGTGTCGTCATGTCAGACGAGGATGGAGACGTCAGTTTAAGAAGAGGAAGACGTTACAGAGCGGAGTCGTGTGTTGTAGTTTGTCCCGTCTGGACCTGAACACATCACTAATTAGTCGTCTGGGTCTCGTTATGTAAATTGTGACCTACATGATGTGTCTCGTGGTCGCGGTTCCTCAGGTTCCCATGAGGCGTTTGTGGCCGTGCGGTCGGCGCAGCTGTGACGCTGATTACAAGAAGAAGAAGAAGAAGAAGAAGAGAAAAAAACGAAGTCTCAGTCACAACAAAAGAAGGAATGTGAAGGATTCTGTGCTCATCGTTCCGGACGCTGCAGATTTGTTCTTACCTGTTGGAGACACATACCTGCTGAGGGAGGCGTGTTCAGCAAACAGTGATACTGCAGGATGCTGCACACACACACACACACACACACACACACACACACTGCAGAGGACACAGCTTTGACATACTTTCATACAATTATCTTGAACACACACTGATACCTGCAGAGGGTGACACTCACTGTGGCCGCTGTTTGACTCTTTAGTCTTTGCCCTGAGTTTTGTCTTCGAGGCTCCAACAGACGACTTTTTTTTGTTTCCTCCTCTGTTATTGGTCTAAAAACTGAATCAGATCTGAGCAGGTTAGTTACTTATCATGTTATTATGGGATACGTGACGACGCACACCTCTGAGTTTATTTCATCGTCAGTGTTCGTGTTGTTTATTGACCCCTTCTTCTTCTTTTTCTGTTTTATAGGTTCTTCCTGGTATCTCCTGGTAACCACGGTAACTACGTCTTTAGTGTCCCAACACGACGGACGATGAGGTGATGTCTTTTAATTCTGTACAAAATGACTTCCTGTTTAATAATTAACGAGCTGTGTTCACTGGATACATATCAGCTGGTGTGGACGCACGGGCTGCGTCACATGACCTGACATTTTCACCTGAAACAGACACACCTGAGCGATTAGCTGGGGTCAACAGGAAGTAGATTGTCCCTCTGACGGAAAAGCTGCAGAGAGAAAATCCAGAGTTGAACTGACGACGAGGTCAGAGACTCTCTGGATCTGAGCCAATCAGGAGCCACCGTGGCCGCTGACATCATCATTACGCAAAGCTCTCACTTTCTCACACACATGCTGAGTTTTCAAAATAAAACTGGATGTTTCCAACCGAAGCTGTATCAGAGTGGGCGGAGCCTCAGTCTCACCTGTTTCCTTAAGCTTTAACTCACCGTTACCATGGTTACGCCTCCGGCTGTGAACGAGTCCCAATGTTTTCATTGATCGAAAGAAAAGTGAATTTTCTTCTCACGTCCCTTGAATGTAGGAATGTGTTGATTTCTTTGATCCGGAACAGTCATCGCCACGTCGTCGCTGACATCATGTTGTTCCTCTGTGGGATTAAAGCAGAACAAAGGTCACGCCCCCTCCTCCCACCTACACCCCCCCCAATCACCTCCTCCTCTTCCTCCTCAATTCGGCCTGAAAGGTTCAAGGCATCTTCATCTCTGGAGCTTCCGTGTCCTTTGTGAACGACCTTGGGAGGTTCCACTCAGCCCGGGGTGTGTTGTAGCCGTCAGCACCCGGGGCGCATGTAATTAGTGCCAGGGTCAAAGGTCAAGGCAGGATTTAAGCCTGAGACCTATTGGTCAGTCAACAAAACCTGGAGACCAAATCCCCCTGGACTCCCAGGATGGAAACCCCGCTGCTGACAGATCTGAGCCCAACACACACACACACACACACACACACACACACAGTGACAAAATGGGTTTTAAGCACAAACACAAACGTACAACAACAATCACGTTTCCTGTCTGGAGCTAACGGATGCTAACGGATGCTAACGGATGCTAATCTTCACTCTGAAAGAAAAACTGCACGTTCACGTTTCACACTGTGAAGCTTCGTCCTGGAATCAGCTGGACTTTACTTCCTGTCTCCAGGTGAACCAACCTGGTCATGTGACCAAACATCCATGTTGGATAGTTCAATGACAAGAGGACTTTTCACAACTTCTCCTTTCAGTACGACTCTCCTGACTCAAACCAACAACAACAGGCCTGTAGGCTCTGCAGAGAGCGGCGTAGCTACCTTCGTCGCCATGGTTACTGTAATAACAGTCATGGCTCGTTTAGGTTTGGATACAAAAAATACCTCATCGACATCAGGCGATCTTTGTCGTCATGGTTACAGTAACGACAACAAACAGTGGATGATAGAAGAAACATAAACGAAACTTGCTCCTGTTATACACACTACGACCACGAGGTGTCGCCTAGCAACGGTACCTGACGACAGATCATCGTTGTTTTGATGTATTTGATTGTGATTTTTTTTCTTTTGATTCAATTTCCAAACGACTCGTTTGTTGTAACACAGGTAAAACTTTAATGAGTGGGTTTTCAGCCAATCATGACCTGTTTCATGGTTTTACCTGCTGCTGTTATTATGGGATTTCAGCTGTTGCCACACACACACACACACACACACACAACCCCCCTCTTCCTTGTTTCCATATATCTGTGTTACACAACATGTTACACATATTACACATGTAGCTGGAGGCAAATAACAGCAAATAATGACAAAACACACAAATACACACAGAAGTTATCAGAGCGTACACACTTTCACTGAAAATGAAACAAATGATGAACCAATGAACTCTCTCTCACACACACACACACACACACACACACACACACACACAGTCAGTCCACCTGTGCCAGGTTCCACGCCAACATGAAAGCCTATAATTTAATCATCATAAATACCAGAGTGCATGAAAAGTTCAGTGACTCCGAGGCCTGCAGGCTTCCTCCTGTGGTTCCTCGCCCCGCCACCTCTCAGCCAATCAGAGGGAAGGACCCCCTCAGCTCCTTCAAAATAAAGGCACCAGCTTCTGCTGTAGTGTCCACGAGCAAGACACCAAACATCAGCTGCTCCTGACAGACTTTTACTACTGTGTGTGTGTGTGTGTGTGTGTGTGTGTCTTTCATAGGTGCTCATTGTGATATTTGGTTCCCTCCCAGAACTGGATGATAAACAACAGTGACACACCTGTGACCTCATACCTGCTCCCAGTTTGACCTTTGACCTTAAACACGAACAGCGGTGGGAAAGACAGCAGAGCTCACCTGAGACAGGTAAGTTCTATACTTTCTGTTGCTCACACATGAGCTGTGAAGTGCATGACACCGACACACACTCAGTCGCCATGGAAACGATCCACACGTAAATGCTGTGACGGGACGTGCGATTGGACGATTTGATTGGAGAAGGTGGAGGGAGAGTTTGTTTGATAAGTGACAGGTGATTGGCTGAAGGATTTGAATGAGTGGGTGGAGCTTAGATATGGGAACTTTTGCTGAGCTTCTTTCGTGTTTTTAATCTGGCTCCTGATTGGATGAGGTTGGTAACCATGGAGACAGTGAATCAGAATGGAACTGATCCTGCATCCGTCTCTCAGTCTTTGTTTCATGGTTTTTTCATTTCTTAAAATCTCATTTTAGTTTTTACGCCTCATGTTTTCTCATTCACATTGGTCCTGGTCCTGGTCCTGGTCTTGATCCTGGTCCTGGTCCCAGTCCTGGTCCTGGTGTGATCGTCCTCCTGTCAGTCACAGCTGTGACATTTAGAGTTTGAGCAGTTTTGGCTCCAGTCAGTGACTCACGTTCACACATTCTCATGTAAACATTTATAATAGAAACTCTCTCACTTTGAATCTGACGCCTGCGACGTTTCTAACATAAACATTTCACGGCGAATTTCTAAACCATGACCTCAACACGTGTCAGTCGTAACCATGGTAACAGTGTTACCTGCGACCTGATGTGAACAGTCATTTGTCTGTTTCTAACGTTCAGCTGTTTGTTTTTATCGAGTTTTATTGAGATGGTCACAACAGAGCTGAGGAGCTGTGGATACAGAGGGTTGGTTGTTTTCGTCGTTGTCGTTGTCGTTGTTGTTGTTGTTGTTGTTGTTGTTGTTGTTGTTGTTGTCGTCATGGTTACTCGTCCTCTCAGGTGTGCGGAGAAGCTGCAGTTGGTCGTCATGTGTGTTTCTGTGTGAGTCTGCAGCAGCAGCTTCATTAACTGAACTCATGAAGTGTGTGAGAGGTCAAAGCCCACGCAGCGGCGCCTGATAAGAGCACACGCACACACACACACACACACACACACACACACACCACCTCCACCTCCACTAGACACTGGACCTGTCAGTTATCATCCAGACCTCCTCACTGGTCCTCTGTTCCGCACCAGTAAGTAACCACGAACCACTGGGTGGTGTGTGTGTGTGTGTGTGTGTGTGTGTGTGTGTGTGTGTGAGATGAACAGTCTGTGTTACAGACACAGAGACATTAGACAGTTTGCTCTCACACCAGGATCCTGTGCTACGAAGCAGGTTCACCAGACGCAGGTATCCTCCAGTCACCCAGCTTCACTTCAGGCTGAACGGTCACGACGGTGGTGATCAGCTCGTGAGCCCAGCGTTTCACCGTCTGGGTGTGAGCGCGTTCACAGGAGGGAACATGAGGGAGCTGAGGGACCAGTTCCCTCATGTTCCCTCCTCACTTCCTGAAGTTTTAATAAATGAATATGTTTAATTGAATGTGATGTAATAAACACGACGTCGTTTTATTCTCCAAACGTTTGTTTGTGCAGCTCATCAGTCTGAATCATCACCGACTGTGTGTGTGTGTGTGTGTGTGTGTGTGTGTGTGTGTGTGTGTGTGTGTGTGTGTCGTTAAAACATCAACACCTCAACTTCTGCTGTTTCCTGACTGTGTGTGTGTAAATCACTGAGACAGGAGGCAACCACTCTGTGATCAGTTCTGTCCACACACACACACACACACACACACACACAGCTGGCCGTGCTCTGTCAGCGTCGAGGTCGTTGGCGTGCAGCTTGTTTCCACAACAACAGCATCAGAGATTATTAGCAGGTGTCACTTCCTGGTTTGGCATTCCCACGGCAACTAAACTATTAAAGAGGCGGAGCTACAACAAACGCACAGCGGCTGCAGGAAGTGTCATCGACCTTGATTTGGAGTTTAGATGTAAACCTCCTGTTACACAACTCATCACTTCCTCTCACCACTGAACTCATCTGGTCCACCAGCTACTTTCACTCATGTTTTATATCTGTCCTGCTGCTGTCTTTAATGGCACAACAGGACGTGTGTGTGTGTTTCTGAGGAGAAATCTACAGAGAAAGTGTTTCTGGGGACACAGTAAAGTGAGGGACCAGGCTAAGGGCTAATGCTAAGCTAACAGTCCATGTGATCAACACCATGTGAATCATGTGATACTGATGTTCAGCTTGTTCTCAAACCCCACTAACAGGTAGCCGTCTGCACCACTTCTAAAGTCAAGAAGAAGAACAGCTGAAGGCCCCAGACTGGTCCCTCGCTTTATTGTGTCCCCGGACTGGTCCCTCACTTTATTGTGTCCCCGGACTGGTCCCTCACTTTACTGTGTCCCCAGACTGGTCCCTCACTTTACTGTGTCCCCAGACTGGAAAGAAAAAACAAAACAACTTAATTTACTCACAAACTACAAAATACAGAAAACACTCAACACATAATAATAATGATAAAGTTTGACAGATTAAAATTCAGGAGCATGTGCAGACGTTTCCTCTGTTCTCTGTTCCCATCAGCAGCGCCATTGACAAACCCCCCCATCCCTCCATCTCTCCTCCCTCCTCCGTCGCTCCCTCCATTCTTCAGAGGGGCACAACCTGCACTAATCTGCCACCCGGCGCTGGTTTGTTCCCTCGTTCACCCTCGTCCTCGTTCATGCACAAGAAGAATACCAGCTCCTCTTCCCTCTGTTTTTCTTTCTCATTCTGTTTCTGCTGCAGCGGGGTGAGCGCCCGGTCAGCCCTATTAGCCTTTTTCACCGTTAGCAGCAGCCCCGCTAAACAAGACAAGCTTTTATTTCATTCATTCACAGAAAGAGGCGCACACACACACACACACACACACACACACACACAGAGTAACTAGCCGCGCTGCACGAACACATGGAGCTGCAGCTCAGTTTGTTCTTCACTCAGCTCTCGTGACCAGTGTTTAATCCAGTTTGAAGCTGTGACTCTGATGCACAGTAACATTACATGTTAGCTTTACTTTAAGCTAACACATAGCTACATTATGTGTTAGCTTAATTAGCAGCTAAAGTCAACACAGTTAGCTCTGTGTCGCTGTTTGCAGTGTGTTGTAGAACAGATCAGCAGCAGCAGAGGAACCTAAATAAACAGGAAGTTTCTTGTTATCAGACTTATTGATAATCAATAACTTCTCTAATTCCTATCACAAAACCAACTTTAGAAAGATTGATGATTTTGTTTTTTATACACAATAATCAGATTGTGATCAGAGAATCACAAGAAGCTCTGAGCCGTGAATTTAAAAATCTTCAGTGTAAAGACTTTCATTTATTTTACAGACTCATGACGAACCTCCTTTTTTCTCTTCTCTCCTGATGACGACAACGTTTTAACTCACCATCACAGTGAGTATTGAAATGTTTAAATGTTAAAGTTCAGGTTCATTATGATCATGTTCATCTGTGTAAACCAAACCTGTGGTCGTGATGTGTTCAGGTGATCGTCACAGACCCGTCCGTCGTGCAGTGAAGAATCTGTTTGTGTAGATTCGGTGCAGGGAGCTTACATAACCCGACAACCTCGGACCATGTGAGGTCAGGACAAAACGAGGTGTATTATGGGATGTTTCAAATGCACGAGGACAAGGGGAGGTCAACTGGACAGGAATCTCATCAGAGCGGAGCCCATTGAGGCGCTCAGGCGGCGGCCTGGAGGTTACAGGAGAGACGCCAGCTCAGTCTGGACACAGTGCCGGTGCTGATCTATAAGGTCGTCCAGGTGTTGTTGTCATGTGCTCTGCTGTTTTTTTAATACAAGAAAAATGTGCACAATCACAGAACGAGATGCAGCTTCGTTCAAAGGAACCAAAACTTAAAAAGTAAAGAGTGGAGGAAAGAAAATGTGAAACAGAGGTGAAGGAGCCGCCGCCTGGACACCTGGACACAGCTGGACTGAAGATCACATGCTGTCACTGAGCTAAAGAACTGAAGAGACTAGGAGCCATGTGAACATGTTACATACGTTAATTACATCTGATCGTGTCAATGATCTTCTTTTTCTCTTATCAGTGTCTTTATTGAACTGGTGATTGTGATGGAACAGAAAAACACTGTGAAAACACAGCAGCTCCTCAGCAGCTGTCAGCTTCTGTAAATGTTCAGAACGTCTAGAAGGAGCTCATGTTCTCTGAGGTGTCTTCTCTGGATGTTCTCTGGTCCTGCAGCTCCTCCAGTGCTCCTCTTACTGGTCAGAACCCAGTTGGACTGACAGTTCCACATCTGGGCCAGATGTTCCTTCACTGGGATGTGGATGTGTTGCATGTAAACCTCCTCCTCAGTTCGTTGTCTGATGTGTTTACTGGTCCAGCAGTTTGTCACAGTTTTTATGGTGTGAAGAAAGTTTGACCCGACGCCTTCACATTGACCTGCTGATGCTGGTTTTTCTGCTTGGACCTTGAACCTTCTTGTAGCTTCGCTGCTGCTCGTCTCGTCTCTCTGGACGTTTCCCTGCTGCTGTCTGGTTGCAGACGGTTTTTGGCCAGCGCCCTCAGCCCTTTGCTCACCCTGGGTGTGCCAGCTCGGAGTGGATGTGAACTCTGGGGAAACACCGGCGCTGATTAGGCCCATGTCCCGCTGCTGTCATTAGGACACAGTGAAAACACTCAGCTTAATGGGGGAGACGCATCGTAGCTAATTGCCTCAATTTGGATGAAGCCCTGTGACAGCTCGCTGGTGAGGAAGGGCACACACAAGGTCAATTGTCCTGCGCCTGAATGCTAAACTCTGATGTGTTATGATTGACCAAGTAGACACTAATGAACAAGGAAGGGTCATTATTTCAGGGTTCAGGGAGTAAAGAAACCACAGCCAAGCACAAGGAGCCCGTTTTCTGCCTCGCTGCACTGAGCTCGCAGAGCGAAATCATATCATTTCAACTTTCGTCATTCCAACGTCAGCCGCTGTCATTTGGAAAATGACCTGCTATAAAGTGATGCCCAGGACTTTCTGTCTTTGAGATCATAAAACTAACAAGGTAATCGAAAGTACACGACGTACAGTCGACACAGATCCCAAACGCTGCAGCGGACTGCCAAGTCCACCAGATGGCGAATCGGGATGAAGTAAAGCAGATTCAAAGGACCGCATCGACTTTCACTATCGGAGCAAAGACGTAACCGGGGACAACCAGTACCAGAGGAAAAGTGGAGCGAAACGTCAATGGAGTCAATGATCGACTGCCAACTCTGACAGACGGAGACGGGATGAAGTGGACAAGGTGGACATGACGACATCCGTTCATGTTCACAGGGAAAATGAAGAAGGTTGAGAGAAGCAGTGGACTGAGACCATCCAGGGACAAAGGACGGTCGCCGAGGAGGAGAGTGTGACGATGTTCGGAGGAAGAAAAAAGATGTAGATGAAGAAATAAAGAAACAAAGAAACATGAAATAATCACTTATAAACAACATGAGTTTGTCTTCAGGCTTCAAAAACGTTCAAAGACATGTGATAAAGGACAGAAGAGACAGCATGGAGTCGAGGTAAAGGACAAGTCAAAGAAACGTAGGTGAAGGAGAGGAGGAAAAAAGAAAAGGTAAAATGGAGGAAGAAGTGACAGAGGAGTGGAGGTGAAGAGCGCGGGCAGAGGCCTGATGAGGAGAATAACGGAGGTGAAGAGACGAGTGCGTGCGTCCATCCAGACACAGTGGAGACACTTCAACAAAGACGACATGCAAACACGCTAATGATCCACCTCCATCACACTCAGCAGGCCCGGTCCACGCCAACACATGGAGCCTTCACTCCACATCACGTCACCACGACGACCATGATGACTGCTACCATGACGATGAGGTTCCACACGGATCTGAGGTGAAGAACACGGAGAACGAGCCGGAGACGAAAAGATCAGAAAAATGAAAAGTTGAAAAGTTGATCTGAAAATGAATTGAATGAAAACGTGTGGATTGAAGACGAACAAATCTGAGAGAAGAAGAAGAAACTGACACATGATGTAGAAGCAGCTGGACGTTCAGCTGCTCATCAGCGTCATTATAACACATCAGTCTTTTACTCAGTTACTCTTCGATTCATTTAGATGAGACGTTGATTAAAAATGTTTCGTCACTAACGTTTATTGCGTCAATATTGATATTTAGGTTTTTACAGAACTGAACAAAACAAATGCTTCAGTGAGTCCAGATCATTAAAGCTCAGGATCCAGGTAGACGTTTAGAAGTTTGACGTTTCAGAGCTTCATTAAGTTGTTCATCTGTATTTTCAACCTGCAGCTCAGAGTTCGGACGTTTGATCATTTTTCATAATCATCAAACTTATTTTAACAGAATTTTGAGACGTTTGTTAGTTAAACAAAGAAAATCACAAAAAACAACAGCAGAGACGTACGACGGACAGAACGAGGATGAAGACACGAGCTCTTCACATAATCATTTCAGGTTCATTATTTTGTTGTGAAACGAAACGAGAGGGAAAAAAGAGAGAAAGGTAGAGAGAGGAGAGGAACAAAGAGGAGGAGGAGGAGGAGGAGGTGTTTTGTTCCTCGCTGCCCTTTTCCACTCTGGAACACCACTGGTGGCACGTTCAACCGCTGAAGCTGCTAGCCAATCGCCTCTCCTCGTTTGCCCTGTCACCCTGCATCATTGGGGTCAAAGGTCGCTGTGCCTCCCAATTAATGAGCCAGCCCCCCCCCCCCCCATCCTCCCTCCCTACACTCCCCAAACTCCCACAGTTCAGTGGGGGACAGAGCCGGGGAAGGGAAACCTCTGCGGCAGCAGCGGTGTCGGCGTTCTTGATGTGAGCCTCCCTCCACCTCCACCTGTTGGCGTCGCCATCATTTGTGCACGTCACCGTGGAGACGCCGTCAGAGTTTCTCCCCCGGTTGTTTTAAGAGAAGTTGTAGTTTTTGCAGAAGACAAACAGCTCAGTGCGAGTTCCCCCGGCGCTAACTGTTCACCCTTGTAATCAGATCATGCCTGCTGAAGGGTCAGGGACAAAGACATGCAAATTCTAATTAAATGTGCAGCGTTGGGACAGGCCTCGTTTGATCGCTGAGCCCTTTCATGCCCCCTAATCGCTCCTGACAGCCCCTTCCAACAGATTCTGTGACAAACTTCTCGATTCAACTGAGGGGGATTTTGAACTTTGCCTGCTTCTGCGGCCTCGGCTCCGGGTCTGTCAAACAATCCAAATCAATGACCCAATTGACCAGTGGTCCCCTTGTTGATAACCTCAATGAGCTCTATGTTGCCATTCATTGTGTCAGAGGGCTAAATGCCGATAGCATTTTATGGTAATTAAACACTGGTTTGGTTCCTAGCTTTGAATACAAACACTGGAGGAGGGGGTCCGGAAAGCACGGGGCAGCACTGGGGGGGGGGGGGGGGGTTGCAGGTGCAAGGAAAAGATGGAGGGATGAAGGGATGAAGAGGAGGGGGCCACCGAGAGACGGGCTGCGGGACTTTTTCCCACCAACATGGCCCGGCGCCACCGGCACACTCATTAGGTCATTACAATAAGGAAGGAGGCATTTTTTTGTTTTATTAAAAATCTCATTAATCCCACAACAAAAGGCACGTACTGACCTCATTGGTGCCCCTGTTATCTGAATATGCCTTTATATAATGGGGCGTCTAATTGCAACTCGGCGCCTAGCGGCTTTCCCTCCGTCTGACCCGGCGGTATTTGGTGTGTGAGGAGTGAAAGGGGAGCTAAAGAGAATTGGCCTCTCGGGGCGACCACTGACCTAATGGGAACCCAGCTCGGATGAGTTTCTGCCCCCGCTGGAGGTCTGAGGCTTTTCCACAGGTGGGACGGCCCCCGGGGTCAAAGCTCCCGCAGCTCCTCAACCGCAAGGTTTTTAAAATCACACCACATCCTTGTTTTCTCAGGAAACATCCACAGTGAGTGTCGTGGTGGAGAAGGAGCTCTTCACCTCTGCTTCTTTGTCCTGAAGTGGATCTGGAGAAAAGTCAAAGGATCATTTCTGAAAGACCAGTGCATCATGTTGAAGACGCTCTTTGTTTGTTTTGGCCATCTTTGTTTTTGGAGGCTAGCAGAAAGTGATGAGCTAGCTGGTTAGCATGCTAGCTTCAGGAGGCTAGAAGAGATGACGTGAAAGTGACATGAGTTAATGTCAGTGTTTGTTTCCATCTCTTGAATAACGTTTATGTTTAGCAAAATAAGCTAATAGTGCCTTAAAAAACACCAGGTTCAAAGGTAACCCCCCCCCCCTCCCCCAAGATGAGACCATTAGCACTGCTCTCTTGAGGCTGTGCTCTAACACAGAGCAGACATGCTAACACCAGTATGCTAGCTTCACTAATCCGTGCATGCTAACATGCTAACACACTTAGATTTCACTAAGGGTCGTGTAAACAACTTATTCTGTTTCTCTGCATAAATCAACGTTTATCTGAGGATGGAAACACATTTAAAAGACTTGTTCTCAGCAGGGTTTTAGACTTTTTGACCTTTCAATCAGAGTTAAACTTTGTTTGCACACGAGTCTTGTTGTTTCTTAGAATAAGTGACAAAACCTGGAATATTTCAGTCTTTTATTTCATTGTTTTCTCTTTTCGTTCTGTCTTTCTCTCTTTCTTCTCATTTTCTATGATTGTTGTTTCCTGCACATTTACTCTTAAAAAAACTATAAACAGTGTATTAGTTATATTTAATGACATTGACAGTGCTAATGTGCTGATGTTTAGCAGGTATAGTGCTTAGCATAGCATGGTAGCATGTTGCTAATTAGTACTAAAGACAAGTGCAGTTGATTTCTCTTGTGTTTTAGTTTAGTAGTCGTTGAATGTGAAACCATGAACATGAGAAAGAGCCGAACTGTCAGAATGAGTGATGACACTGAGAGTTAAGAAGCTTAATATGTAAATGTGTAATTTAGCCTTTGTGTAGCTTCCTTCCTGCTGTGCGTCACTCTCTCCGCCACACAGCAGCAGGAGTTTCATTTAGTCCTCGGCGTGTTGACGCTGACACGTATGACGGTGGGAAAACAGGGAAGCTGGTTCACACAGGAACGAGCCGCCGCTCACAGAGTGTTACTCATGCAAAACACCACATTAAAGGAGGATCATCACTTCCTGTTGTAGCGCAGAGAGCGCGAGGTCGACCGTCTGATCGTGTGTTTATGTTATTGAGCGTTTGATCAGATCGAACTGTGTTGAAGGAAAAAACAACAGGAAGTTCATCAGCTCGGTTTTTGATGATTCAAATCTGATGATTAGGTTTCTGTCGTCGTCCACGTTGGCGTGACAAACACTGACCAATCAGGCGGCACGCCAAAGTCTCGACAGGAAACAGATTCCTCTACAGATTATATTTACATGTGACTAAACTGTTTTCTTTAATGTTTATGTTCAGACACAAACTGCAGCTCCAGGAGCATGATGGGAACTGTAGTGTCTTGTATGACACATGTTATATGTATGTTTATATGTGACATGTGTATTTACCAAGCTGTCAGGACGTGTGTAACTTTGTGATGTCACAACGCCTCTTCAAACCGTAAGTACAACTTCTCATGAATTGATGCGTCAAATAAAACAGAGAAGAAGAAAATATGTTTTTACTGTAACTGATGAAGTCATTTAAACTCAGCTTCTCCGTCCTGGCCGACAGGTGGCGTCCTGATTTCTGCCCGTCAGTCAAAGAAACACTGAGGTCGTCGTGGTAACGGACAGCCGTCTCCTGAGGTCGACGTGGACTGAAACCAAACAGACGGAGGTGATGAGAGGAGGAAGAGGGAGAGAGCGAAGGACGAGATGAAAGAGTGCAGCAGGAGGAAGAGATGAGTGATGGAGGCGACTCAGAGGAAACACTGTGTTGACCCACAGTCCAACCCCCCCCCCCCCCCCCCCCCCACACACACACACACACACACACGCTGTCCCTGCTCTGCTCCTGGAAAAATCTGAAACTTTTCCATTTTAATGTTTTTACAGGAGAAAAACAATGAAATCAATCAAATCGTCAAGGTAACAACACAACACACCTGTGGCCACACCCACCTGTGATGTCACCGTGGACTGACAGCTCAATATTACAGGTTTGAATTTCATCCTCCAAAGGCCTCAGATGCAGGAGGACAGACTGTTCTGTCCTGGAGGTGAACGTGTGTCACTGGTGATCGGCTCCAGTGTTACGATCTGAGGCTTTATTGATCGATCTGTGGTGAAACTGATCAGTTTGAAGAAAACGAGTCAGAGATGAACAGGTGCTGAGAGAACGAGAGCAAAGTGAAAGAAACTGTGTTAACGTTGTTTCATGTTTGTTTAATGAATCAAACCCAACACTGACAAATGTTGAACTCCTCCTCCTCCTCCTCCTCCTCCTCTCTGACCTCGCCCCCCCCCCACCTCCCCACCTCCTGCTGTGGTATCCCAGAGGCCCCCGGGGCACCGGCCTCCTTCTTCCCCTCCAGCCCCACCTCCACAGGAAAGCCCCCAGACTGCCGCCACATACCTCCACACACTCCTGCTCCTCATACAGATGCCGCAGGAGGCCCCTCACACCCCCCCTCACCCACACATACCCCCACTCCCCAGCGCAGGCCTCAGAAATACTCAGGTGACTGTGTCTTCACCACCCGATCACACAGACGCCTCAGTTATCAGGAAAACAGTTACATGTAAAAAACAACAACACAATAATAAAATCTGCTGCACAGAAGCATTTTGTCATGTTCAACTACAGCTCCCATGATGCTTTGGGTTTCGTTGCTGTGATTGAAAATAAAATCAAACTCCATTAAAAAAAAAAGGAAAAAAGCTTAGGATTTTACTGATCGATCTGAAAGACTAGTATCAGGAATCGGTCACAGAGGCTGATCAATAGTTACATGAGCAGCTGTTTAAGTTTGAATGTGATGTGATGTCATTAATGATCAAACCTCCCTGTGGTGATCAGCTGATGATCAGTGCTGACTCAGAGCTGTCGGGTCAAAGCTGGTCATTTGACGCCACCTAGTGTCTGAACTCTGCACAACCGTGTCTCTAAAACACTCTGGACCTGATTCACGTCTGAACTCTGACACTTTGAAAGTTTCCACATCAAACACAGGTTCATTGACTGAAGTCAAAACTTTACGTCATGTGGATAAATCAATGTTCAATGATTTTTATTGATTATTTAATGATTTATCTACTTTGTCTGTTTCTTTCGCTCTCATTCGACTTTCATTTGTGTGAAGTTTATTTATTTTATATCAATATATATACATTTTATATAAATGATGTATTATATGAATATATTACATGTTTTATTTTCATTATAATTATAATTAATAACCTCCTGTGTTTGTGCTTTCAAATAAAAATAGAAAATACATCCAAGTTAATGAAAAAAATTCAACATAATATAATATTTTATACAAAAATGTAAAATAACATCATTCATTTATATTTTTGTCCAAATTGATTTAAATAATAATAAATTATAAAATCTTAAGTTTTACTTTTTCATCAGAAGAAACTGGAATATTTGATGATATTCGAGAATAAATATTAGATCATTTCATTTTTTTTTAATGATTATTATTGTTGTTGTTATTATTATCACTGTTGGTTTATTTGTATGTGTATTTTTGTCAATAAGACACGTATTCTGTGAAGAAGCAGATCAGGTAAATATATAATCATAAGAATAATTTCTGCTCCTTTTGAACAGAAATAATTGTCAATATTTTTGTTTTGTTTTCATTTATTGTTTGTTGTTGATTTGTATCACTTGTTTGTTTGTTTTTTCTTTTTGAAATAAACTTGATTCATTGAGTCGTCGCTGCGTCACTTTGTGGACGTTTGAATCACATGACGCCTGAAGATCTGAAGTGTAGTTCAGATTTGAATCGAACAGAACAAGAGCTGCAAAGTTCTTGGAAACTTTAACAGTAAGTTTCTAAAAGTGAAGTCTGGTCCGTCACAAGGAACGTGACTGTAGTTGATGAAAATCTCTTTGATCATAAAGTTTTTTTATTTTTTTTTAAACCATGATTTTTTAAAACCTTGTTTTTTCTGTTCAATAAAAGTTTTTATCATTAAATACAAGAATTAAAGTTTGAACGTCTTCCTTAAAAAACCTGTTGAAATGTCACGTTTTTTTTTTTTTTTTTTATAGTTTTATTTAAAGTTTGTTTAAATTTCAAAAAAAAAAAAAAAATCCCACAGAAATTTTCCCTGTAGTTGATGAAAATCTCTTTGGTCATAAAGTTTTTTTTTTTTTTTTTTTTTTTTTTTTTTAAACCATGATTTTTTAAAACCTTGTTTTTTCTGCTCAATAAAAGTTTTGATCGTTAAACACAAGAATAAAGTTTGAACGTCTTCCTTAAAAAACCTGTTGAAATGTCACGTTTTTTTTTTTTTTTTTATAGTTTTATTTAAAGTTTGTTTAAATTTGCAAAAAAAAAAAAAAAAAAAAAAAAAAATCCCGCAGAAATTTTCCATGATGGAAATTTTGGGAATTTATGAGAATGAACAGTAAATGTATAAAATTGAAGTCTGGTCCGTCACAAGGAACGTGACTGTTGTTAATGAAAATCTCTTTGATCATAAAGTTTTTCTTTTTTTTTTTTTTTAAATTCTTTTTTTTTTTAAACCATGATTTTTTGAAACCTTGTTTTTTCTGTTCAATAAAAGTTTTTATCATTAAATACAAGAATTAAAGTTTGAACGTCTTCCTTAAAAAACCTGTTGAAATGTCACGTTGTTTTCTTTTTTATAGTTTTATTTAAAGTTTGTTTAAATTTACAAAAAAAAAAAAAAAAAAAAATCCCACAGAAATTTTCACTGTAGTTGATGAAAATCTCTTTGGTCATAAAGTTTTCTTTTTTTTTTTTTTAAACCATGATTTTTTAAAACCTTGTTTTTTCTGTTCAATAAAAGTTTTGATCGTTAAACACAAGAATAAAGTTTGAACGTCTTCCTTAAAAAACCTGTTGAAATGTCACTTTTTTTTTTTTTTTTATAGTTTTATTTAAAGTTTGTTTAAATTTACAAAAAAAAAAAAAAAAAAAAAAAATCCCGCAGAAATTTTCCATGTTGGAAATTTCGGGAATTTATGAGAATGAACAGTAAATGTATAAAAGTGAAGTCTGGTCCGTCACAGGGAACGTGACTGTAGTTGATGAAAATCTCTTTGATCATAAAGTTGTTTTTTTTTGTTTTTTTATTTATTTATTTTTTTTTAAACCATGATTTTTTTAAAACCTTGTTTTTTCTGTTCAATAAAAGTTTTGATTGTTAAATACAAGAATAAAGTTTGAACGTCTTCCTTAAAAAACCTGTTGAAATGTCACTTTTTTTTATATATATTTAAAGTTTGTTTAAATTTACAAAAAAAAAAAAAAAAAAAAAAAATCCCACAGAAATTTTCCATGATGGAAATTTTGGGAATTTATGGGAATGAACAGTAAATGTATAAAAGTGAAGTCTGGTCCGTCACAGGGAACGTGACTGTAGTTGATGAAAATCTCCCCCAGTTTCCCCACAGAACGAGACTGAACTCTGTTTGCTGAGATATTTATTTACACATTTAACTAGTGGCCATTATATGAAAAGAAATAACATTTTTACAGTTTATTTACATCACCTGTAAATGAGGCTTTATAAAAAATGTACATTTGAAATCTGACAGGAAACAAAACGAAAAGACACGACACACAAACACAAACGAAGGAAAATGAAAGTATAAAACACAACCAGATAAAAACTTAAATAAAATGAGTTTGTGGGAAAAACAGGAGGAAAATAAACGTCACATTAATCTCATCGAGTCTGTTTGAAGATCAATAATCAATAATCTGGAGTGGAACTTCTGAACCCAGCCCGCTGAGGATTCTGGGTAATGACACTTCTCCTGATTATTACACAAACTGAGGAGTGTGAGTAAAAACATCTTCACCACATCTGTGAGTCTCTCAACACGTCACAGTCAAACGTCGATCATTGATCTGATCACAGCACAAACACAAAGCTGGTGATTCTCCCACAACAACACACGTCCACATCAACACTGTAAACACTGGAAATGTTTTTCATGTCAACACTGAAACGACACTGTAAAAATCTGCAGAAAAAAAAAATCAGCAAAGTTTCAACTGAACAAACGTCTCACTTTTGTGTTTTGGATAAAAAACAAACGTTTTACTTTAAAACTGTGAAATTCTTTATAAAAAGATGAAAACTGTTCTGTGTTTTTGGAAAATGGACGTCGTCGTTGTTGTTGTGGATTTTTCAAAGAATCACGTGACTTCACTTTAAAAAGTTTGGTGAAATTCACTCTGATGTCACTGAACTCACAGATGTGTTGAAAATAAAGTCGTTTTTCAAAATAAAGTTTGCAGATGAGTAAAGAGCAGTTTGTGGTCATGTGACTCCTCCCACCTGTCAAACTGATCGATAATCAATAACGAGCTGTTTGATCCTTCATTACTGTCCGCTGGGTAACGAGGGTAATTAGTGTGCCTGCAGATCAACGGCTCGAGATCACAAAGTGCTCATCTTCATCGTTACATCCTCTGATTGGTCACTGACGGCAAACAGGAGTGCCTGGCCCCGCCCCCCAGTGACATCATCAGGAAGCTGATTTAGTTTGTAGTTAATGAGAAGATGCTGGAGCTTCCAGTCAAGTGCTTTGTTAACACTTTGGTCAAGTTTTATTTTGAAAACACACTTCCTGCCCAGCTGAGGACAGGTGTGTGTGTGTGTGTGTGTGTGTGTGTGTGTGTGTGTGTGTGTGTGTGTGTAGTGAGTTTCTGCAGTTTGGTTTTTTATCTCTCACACTGATGTGACGCAGTGAGTTTCTGACTTAACGACCGACGGCTCAGACAGGAAGTTACAGAGCAGCTGTGTGTGTGTGTGTGTGTGTGTGTGTGAGAGAGAGAGAGAGAGAGAGAGGTAGGGTGGAGTGGAGAGAGAGAGCGGGTGTGTAAATCAGCGGAGTGTTGAACAGAATGATGGAGGTGATGGAGCTGGTCAGCACCTGTAGGTGGCGCCGCCCTGCTGTTCACCTGCTGTAAAGCTTTTCACATCAGACAGTTGTCATCTGAGCTCCTGGTCATTTGTGTTTTCATTATTGATTATTGATTAATCTGCTGATTGTTTCTTCTCATTATAATAATGAATCATTTCATCAGTAAAACGTGTGAATCACACGTCTCAGGTCAAAGACTGAAAAAATCAGTTATCAAAACCAGATCAATCAGCTGATTACTGAGGCTGATCTGGATTTTTTAGAGCAGATTAATCAATAATGATATTAATTATCATTAACTTGAATAAATCTTCACATCGAAGAAACTGGACACACGTCTGTTAGTTAGTTTGTTTGTTGCTTCACTTCCTGTCAGTCGGTGATTAGTCTGGATGGCGTCACCAAGCAGGTCGACAGCGGGGTCAGGCTGTCAGGACGCGAGCACAGGTTCATCAGCTGATTAAATAAACAACAACAACAACAACAACAACAACAACAACAGGTTGATGAGGGAAAATGAAAATACTGACGTTTCCACAGACGAAGCAGCGAGCGAGAGGAGAATCTGCTACGACGACTCAACGGCTTCATTCTCAAAACAAGACGAGTCAAAGCTCAAGGCGAAGCTGCTGCTGCTCCGGGATCAGCTGACCGACCGGAGCCTAAAGGGTTAATAATCTAATCAGCTCTAATTAGCAACTGGCAGAGGAGTCGATCGATTGATCGATCGATCGATGGCTGCTGCTGCAGAGGTAAAGTGCTGAGGCTGAAACACTGCGATTCATCTCCACCACCACTCTGCACACCTTCACTTCCTGCCCCCGCGTCATTATGCTGCCATGACGACGACAATATCCCCCCTCCCTCACAGTTTGAGTTAAAGTAGAAAAGACTGGAGAACACGTGTCACAAAGTTGAGTCGGCGTCCGGAGACGTCTCTTCTGTGTTTTTGTTTTTTTTGTTCAACAGATTAAATTTGTACAAAAGCAGCTACGAGGCTCATTAATCATCGAAGAACCAAACGTGTGAGCTTCAGCCATGCGACCGTCGGTTCTGTCACACGCTACGGTGGCTGACGAGGTGGAAAAACTCGGTTGAGAAGCAGCAGAGCTCCCCCTGGAGGCCTGCGGCTCCTCTGCTGCGTCCCACCGTCACTTTTCCTCGTGTGTTTTGAATCTGCCGGTTTCTTTTGGCCCTCGTCAGCCACCGTAGTTCTTTAGATCCAGACCAATTCAAGCTAAAACGCAGCAAATGAATCATAGTGTGAGATCAAAAACCACGAGGACCTACGTTAATAATCAATAATTAATAGTTAATCCACAGAGGAGGTTTCTGTTCTTTTCTCTCTTCTCTCTTTAGAAAACGATTAGCACCGAACATTAGAAGAAGTGGAGTCTTTAAGAATTACACAGGCCGTAACACTCAGTGTTAGTGGTGGTGTTCGTGTCCCCGGGCGGAGACACGGGTGGAGTTTGCCCTCCCAGCCAGCAGGGGGAGCAACGTCATCAGACAGTCAGCTTTTTAATTAGTGACACTGCTGCTTGTAAAATCCATCAGGTGAGACAGGTGAGCTCTCACTGACCGCTGTGGTTTCCCGCTGGTCCGAGGCGACAGTAAAGCTGTTGCTACGTGCTAACGCCTTAGCTAACGTCTGCTCCTGCGCGGTCCGACCCTCTGACATCAGCCTCCAACTTCACATCGTCACCTCACCTCGCGCTCGCTTCAAAGCTTCATCCCTCGGAGCGAGAGTTCAGCTTCAAGGCTACGTAGCTTCAAGCCTCACAGTTAGCCTCTGGCGTTAGCGTTAGCATCAGCACTGACAGGTAGGTTGGGGGGGGGGGGGGTCAACCTGTCACAGCTAGCGTCTGGAGAAAGATGGTGTCGGCTAGTGTTAGCTAGCGTTAGCTCCTGAGGGCGGGGCTGGTGTTTTTGTCCGACTCTTTGTTCCCGTCTTTCATCAGAGCAGAAAACACCTGAGAGGAAACAGACAGACGCACTCAGGTAAACATGCTAATGACAGGCTAATAACATGCTAATGACAGGCTAACAACAGGCTAATGACATGCTAATAACATGCTAATGACAGTGGAGTGAGCTGCACAGGTAACAAACTCGTGCTTCATCTCTTTGACGTGTTTTTTTTGAGTTGTGTCTGAAAATCGTTTCCTGTTTGAATCAGTTTCATGTGTCTCATGTGTCTCGTGTGTCTCGTGTGTCTCATGTGTCTCGTGTGTCTCATGTTTGTCTGAGTGTCGAACTGACGCTGAGACGCTGCAGCTGTTACTGTCATGTGACGTTTACACAGACTCTGCACATCACAGCTGCTGCCTCAGAGCCTCCTACATGTGAGGCATTCAGGGAACACCTGGAAATCACAGCATCCGTCGGTGCGGGGCAGTTGGTTCCTGACCTGGGCCCAGCGGCGGTTCCTGCTGATCATGTGTGTGTTGGCCATGGCGTTGAAGAGCGTGTGTGACTGCAGGTCGTCGGGGAGGCGCGTGAGGAACTGGGCGATGTGGATGAAGTCCATCTGCAGCAGCACGTCCTCGTACAGACGCAGGATCCCCAGACCCGTCCTGAACAGACTCTCCTCGCCGTCACGGCAGAACACATCCCACACCCGGCACGCCACGTCCAGGGGGAGGGACTTACTGTACAGGGTGAAGATCCTGGACACACACACACACACACACACACACCTTTATTCATTGATTATGAGCTCCTTGTGTCCTGAACCTGGACACTCAGGATTAATGAGGCTGATTGATTATTAATCCACAGTGTTGATCGACTCACCAGTCGATCAGGTAGAGGTCAGGGGTCAAACTGTTGGTCTGGAAGTGGCTGAAGAGTTGAGGGAGATTCTCCTCAAAGAAAACCTCAAAGGCCGCAAAGTACTTCAACATCTGCCACAGAGGGAGGGAGGAGGGGTGAGGAGGGGTGAGGAGGGGTGAGACAGGTGTGTGTGTGTGTGTGTGTGTGTGTGTGTCTCACCAGCTCGTGGTCCACCCTGAAGAAGGCCATCTGACAGGGTTTGTTGAGCAGGTTGGCGAAGGTGATGAAGGCCTCGGCCTCCTCCAGGTTCAGGATCAGCACGGCAGCGATGAAGGACATCCCCTGGACCTGAGGCGGCACAGACAGCAGACCTCAGATCAGCCGCTCGCTTCATCAGCTCGTAACCAAGCTGCTCAGTGAGAGGTCCTGATTATCACCTGGACAGTGAGAGAAGCAAACTTACATATCCGATGTCAGGTCTGTAGCAGGTGTAGGCTCCCAGCACGCTGTGGAGGAGGTCGTGGTACGGCCCCCCCTGTAGAGCAGAGGAGGAGGAGGAGGTGTGAAAGTGAGGAAGACGAAGCTGGGACCAGACTAAAGTCAGCTGTAACATGCAGACTCTGTCCTCACACACATCTGGTACCTTCTGGAAGATGAAGAGCGAGGGGAAGGTTCTGGAGATGTCCAGCTTGATCAGGTCCAGGCTGGACTCTCTGTCGGCCAGAGACGCTCCTCCGTCTGACAGGAAACAGTGTCAACAGGTCATCTGTCATTCATAAAACTGGTACACACTATTCATCTCATCATCATCATCATCATCATCATCATCATCATCATCACCACAGTCTGTACCGCTCTCACTGTCGTTGACTGAGCTGGTTTCACTGTAGCTCCTCCACTTCTCTTTGGCTCTGCACAGGAAGATCTCATACAGCTCTGTGCACACACACACACACACACACACACACACACACACAATGTTACACCCCTGCGGCTGTATTTACAAGAAGTGTTGTAGCCGTATGTTGAACTGAAAGTTTCTTTCTGCCACAGAGGCTGGTAAAGTTTGCTCCGTGGTGCTGAGTTAGAGGAAGTGTGTGTGCGTGCGTGGAAAGTCCTGGAGGACCCTGAATGTGACATGACACAAGCTGCAGGACATTGTCACTGTACAGCCAGCAGCATTGATACTGACATTTAACTTCTTCACGACCGTCAGGAGTGAAGAGCAGACAGCTCAGTAAGTAGTTGAACACACCCACCATTACAACCTGTAATCTATAATCTATAATCTATAATCACTGGTTTGGTACCTGGAGTGATGTTGAGCTCGTTGCCGATGGCGAGGCTCCACACTCGGCCTCTGACGCTGGGAGGGAGTCCCTGCCACCACAGCTCCCTGACGCGCCGCGTCCCCTTCCTACACACACACACACACACACAGGGGTGAACAACGTAAACATGCTGCGCACACACACACAGACACACACACACACACTGAGGACACCTACATGGAGTCCCAGTGCGGCAGGATCTCGTTGTTCCAGACCACCATGGCGTTGGAGATGCTGTCCTCCTGACGGTGTCTCTCCTTCATCTGACGCTTCTTCTTCTGTGCTTCTTTCAGCTCTGAGGGTCACACACACACACACACACACACACACACAGAGTGACACTGAACACCTGTCTGAGCTGCAGCCAATCAGATCACAGCAGAGCCACGTCTGAAAAATACCTCTCCTCTTGGCTCCTGCCACCATCTCCTCGTACTCCAGCTTGTGTCTCTGTGTTTCCTCCTCTGACTTGGCCGGCAGGTTCCTGATGGACCCCACACACACACACACACACACACACACATCATTATTATCATCATTATTATACACACACCGACCGGTCCATGCCGGTCAGTGCGTCGTGGACAGGTGGGTGTTTTACAGTACTTTATGGAATGACTCCTGAGAGGAAGCTGTGTGATGTGAGTTTGATCTAACGGTGACGTTTGTTCTTGGTAAATGTGATGAAGCAATAAGCAGCTGCTCTGGACTCAGCCCCCCCCCGACAGGACCACAGACAGCTGGTGTGTGTGTGTGTGTGTGTGTGTGTGAGACTCACGCTGGCCGGTCCTCCAGGATCAGAGCTGTGGTGGACAGAGGTTCAAACTCCAGGTTCTTCCTCCTCCCTGCAGCCAGGGGGCGCTGAGCTCCTGAGGACATGGCCGCGTCCCTGTCCTGTGTCTCCTGTGGACAAAGATGGAGGACGTTACGTCACAGGACAAATCTACCGAGGTGAAACATCAAAGAGCTGGTCCGAGCGTCCTGTCTGCGGCTGCAGCTCTGGCTCACGCCGGCTGTGTCGCCACGGTGACGATGCTGCTGAGGCACATGGGTAACGGTGGAGAATAAAACTACAAAGTGAGTGTTTCATGTTTTTATTGGATCACACTTCACTTTGACCTGGACAAAAACAAGTCAAAGAAAAACAAGTCACATGATCGTCCTCTCTCGGTGTTTGGTGTTTGTCTGGTTGCCGTGGAAACGTAGGCGTTTGAATTTCACGGAATCTTCACGGTGTTTTATTTAAACGTCGACGTCTCCATGACAACAGGAGGAAGATAAGGTGATGTGACAGAGAGCGACTGAGTGAACTGATTTCTGTCGTTAAGGTGCTGTTAAATAATAATAATCAATCAATCAATCAATCAATCAATCAATCAATCATCAGACAGGTTTAATTCAGGGTAAAGCTCAGTCCTCTCCCTCTGTCACTGTTGTTGTCATTTGTCAATAAAGTTTAAAACAGCTTGAAACGTGTCACATCTTTGTCATAACAACATGTAGTTATATGTTACTGAGAATAGAAACACACACACACACACACACACACACACACACACACACACACAGGGTGTATGTGAGGTCGAACAGTGTGTGTGTTCACTGAAAGGAGCAGCTGTGGGTCAACAGGACAACAGGTCTTTTATGAGCTCCTGTGTGTGTGTGTGTGTGTGTGTGTGTGTGTGTGTGGTGTGTGTGTGCGTGTCACCAGCAGAGGGTGACACACACACTTCACACAGTCACATCTGCATCATGTGACTGATCCAGTGATCTGCTGCTTCACTGACTCAAAGTTCAAACTGAGATTTTACACCAGTGTCAAACTGGTTCACCAGTGAAACCAGTGACACCAGTGACACCAGCAGGTAGTCAAACTACAGGAGCTGTTAGCTTAGCATTAGCATTAGCATTAGCCTCTAGCCTGTAGCCTTTAGCCTCTAGCCTTTAGCCTTTAGCCTTTAGCCTCTAGCCTTTAGCCTCTAGCCTGGCCCCGTCCCTGATGAATCATCTGACTCTCACTCCATCATGTGACAGAGTGACAGTCGAGGCAGATGCTCTCACTCTGTGTCCTCTGTCTCTACACAGCACTGGGAGAGGTCAGAGGTCAGAGGTCAGAGCAGCAACAGTGACCCTGGAGTGGGAGGAGAGAGGAGGTTTGACTTCCTGTTCGAAGGACCTTCAGCAGAACGAGATCAATGGAGGCGTTGTCAGATCAGACCTCATCTAATTACACCAAACCAGACTGTGTGTGTGTGTGTGTGTGTGTGTGTGTCCTACCACCTGCTCTCTGAACAGCTGTGTGTGTGTCTAAGCTGAGAGTGTGTGTCATTGCTGGCAAAGTCGGACATAGAGGGGTGAATTATGTGTGTGTGATCAACTGCCTCCTCAGCTGCAGGCAGTGTGTGTCTGTGTGTGTGTGTGTGTGTGTGTGTGTGTGTGTGTCCGTTGCCTAGCAGCCACATACACACAGACTAAATCCATTTCACGGCCTCCATGTCATATGTAAACAGCTCCAGTGTGAGCAGTCACACAGAGCAACATCTGTACTGAACAGCTGTTTACAACAACACACACACACACACACACACACACACACACATGTCCATCAATGACAAATGTTGCCCACATGTCCTCAAGCGCCTCACTGTAGGTCAAAGGTCACGATGACACATGTTATTGCATCGACTTCAATCGACCTAACTGAAGTTACTACGTTACCCATGAGCCTCAGCTCCTGTCACCATGCCGACCGTCACCTGAGCAGCAACATGGAGCTGATGTGCCTGTGCGTGTTTAAAGGTCCAACCTGCTCCGTCGTCGTTGACGACGATGATGAGGGGGTGGAGTCTTTAGCCGGCTCCACCTCTCTGCTCGTCCCTGCCGCCGCCACTGCCGCCGTCTTGCCGAACAGTCGCCACCCTGTTGCATTGTGGGACGCTGCCTTGGGCTCTTTGGATTTCCTAGAAAATAGGCTCCTGGAGGAAAAGAAGAGGGAGGAGAGATGGTGATGAGTTCACTGAACCATTAAAAGTCTGTGAATCTGAGACACACGGATAAAGAGTGTGATGTTCAGAGAGAAGAAGAAGAAGAAGACGTTTCCTCCTTCACAGGTTCATATGAGACGAAGACGATGAGATCAAACTACGCGTCGTCACAGAAACCGAAGGAAAAGCTGTTCAGACTCGTTGGTGTGTTTCTGCGAGCGAAGGTGTGACGTGACGGCAGCTGGAGGACGGTGCAGCGTCACACACCAGCAGCTCCTGATTCACCGCAACGCGTCTGAAACTGAAGGAAGGTCGTTCAGTTCCTCCAAGAAACAGAGGGTGAACCTTCATCATCGTCATCATCGTCATCAGTCTGACCACAGTCAAACAGCTGCTGCAGATGTTCAGGGTTTTTACTGATGCTGGAGGAAAAAAGAGCGAAGCTGCCGAATCAACAGATTTAAGGTTCGTGTCAGTCGACGAGTGTGAAGAGAAAAGAGGGAAGAGGAGAGAGGAAGTGAAGACACACACACACACACACACACACACACACACACACACACACACACACACACACACATGCACACACACGCGCACACACACACACACACACACACGCACTGTGCCAAGTCGACAGCCAAGCAATATTTTTCCTCTGCTCTGCAGGCTCAAGTTCCTTCACTCTGTGTGTGTGTGTGTGTGTGTGTGTGTGTGTGTGTGTGTGTGTGTGTGTGTGTGTGTGTGCAGAGAGAGAGTCCACTTCATCATCAGATGTGAGAAACTCCAACCTGAAAACGTTCAAATGACTGAAACCATTGATTATCAATTGATTATCAAAACAGCTGCCAAATTATTTCCTGTCGATCGACTCATTGATCACTTTGATCACCGATCAGGTCCAGGTGTCACAATAAGAGCTGAAGAGAGTCTCCAACTGATCGACTCACTGATCACTGAATCTTTTCTGACTAATCAATAAATAGGCAGATTCGATATATTGATCCATGACGAGTCAAATGAACAGAAGTTACAGAATGTCTCGTCAATAAGAAATAATCAGTTATTAGTTCATCAGAGGTTTGGGACATGACAGACCCCTCCCCCACCGTGACCATGTGACCATGTGACCATGTGACCATGTGGTGCAGTGGGTTGAGCAGGCTCATGCTCAGAGGCTACAGGCCTCGCTGCAGTCGGCCCCGGTTCGAATCCCACATCGGGGGCCCTTTGCTGCATGTCACCCCCCCTCCCTCTGCGTCCCCACCTCCCGTCCGTCCACACTGTGCCGTCCAATAAAGACAAAAGTAAACAACGAGTCCTTTTCTCTCTGGACACAGAAAACGTCTCTTTACTTTCAGTGAAAACTCGCCAGGAAGAGAAAAGAGGAAGGTGAAGAGACGTCAGGCTGCAGCCGCTCACCGCTGACTACGCTCACTACGGTCACTATGGTCACTACGGTCACCACGGTAACCATGCCACCTACGGTCACTATGGCAGAACAGATGTCACAGAGTAAAAAGATAATGTGCAGTAGAATTTAAAGGTTTTGCAGCTCCAGACAAAACAACACGTCATACGGTATAAAAGGAGGCGGAGCCTGACGGCGCTGAGCTCAGCACAGCGTCTACAGTCCATCGATCACCCAACACACACTTGATTGATCCCCAGAGGGAAATCAGGTCGAGCTACAGCTGAAGAGGGAAGATGAAGGAGGTCGTGTTGTCACGGAGACGCTGTGTCATCTACATCAAACTGAGCCTCAGATCAGACGCTGCCTTGTTCTCACACACACACACACACACACACACACACACACACACTGTAGCTGCAGATCTGACAGGAAGCACACTGTCAACACACACAGAACACACACACTGTGACAGGCCATAAACACTCCTGTGTGTGTGTGTGTGTAAATAATTAAGCGGGGGGGTGATCAGTGCTAACTTCATCTCGCCACATGACGCCGCCTCCTGAGGTCGTGTTGTTTAGATTCATTGTGTTGTTGTTGTTGAAGCTGTAATTTCCCTGATGAAGAAACAAAGGCGGTCAGTGAACGCACCACAGCGAGTCGACTCTGGACGAGGAGCCAAGGTTAAAATAAAGTCACATTCCTGCTTCTATTTGCTCTGTGTGATCTGGACCCCCCCCCTCCCCCCTCCCCCCTCCTCACCCCCCTCCCCCACGCTGTGGACCAAACAGACAGCGTGGAGCTTTTCCAGCGTTCCTCCCCGTCTGTCTGGATTTCCTCTGAGACGCCGTGACGTTCGGGGGCCAGATGCCAAAACCACAAACCAGGAACCAGACGGGGGATTGGACAGAGCTTCTCCTCCACCTGTCCGTCACCTGGCTCAGCAACAGAGCTGATCTCCCACCTGTGGCCCTGAGCTGCGTTCACAAACACTCACAGGTTCTTTCACTTCCTGATTCGGGAGCATTGCTGCTGCTGCTGCTCTGTTTAACCCCGCCCCCCTCCACCTGGGTCAGGAGACCCTGCAGACCGTCACAGTGTTGACCAACATCATCGCTGCCCTGCAGGATTTGTACCCCGTCAACAGGTTCATGCCACATCAGGCCCGACTGTAGAGACCAGTGAACTCATCGTCACGTTCAAGAACGCCTTCAGCAGCTGTTCCACTGTGTTCACAGAGGCGCAGCAGACATGGTGCTGATGAACGTCCCAGTCAGAAGCTGCTGAAAAACTCTGACCAACAACCACGATGCGTTCAAGTGAATCCCTCTCTGGATGCCGATCATCTGGACCGTGTCTCCAGTGGCTGAATGCACCGAGCTGCTGCCACCTGATTGGTCCGTTACACACCTATGTCAATGAGCAGGTAGACAGGTGTAGCTGAGAGAGGGGACACGCTGAGGGTGAGAACCTCTTCACGTCTCCACAGGGAGACAGATCCGACATGTCAGCTGTTTCAGGACGAGGTCAGAGGTCGCCTGAGCCCGGGTCAGACCCTCTGAAGACAGGTCAGACCCTCTGAGGACGGGTCAGACCCTCTGAGCCAGGTCAGACCCTCTGAGGACGGTCAGACCCTCTGAGGACAGGTCAGACCCTCTAAAGACAGGTCAGACCCTCTGAGCCCGGGTCAGACCCTCTGAGGACAGGTCAGACCCTCTGAGACGGGTCAGACCCTCTGAGGACAGGTCAGACCCTCTGAGGACAGGTCAGACCCTCTGAGGACAGGTCGCAGCAGGGACCAGGATGGAAACCAGAACAGAATCAGGATTGTGCTGCACACTCACTTCTGTTTCCTCTTTCTGGTGAAACTCTGGATGGTTTGACGTCGGTGGCCGCGAGAGGTGAAAGTGTTTCAGTCCGAAGAGACGGAGGAGAAGAGAAGCTGCTCTGACTGACGTGTGTCCAGTGTCCACACTGTTAATGGACTCATGGAAGGAGGAGCTGTCACTGTCTAAACCCTGGGGGGTCACGTGTCATCCTGCTAGCAGCGCTAGCTCCTTAGCTTCAGCTCAGGCCTGTGACTTCTCTCATGTCTTTTCTACATGTGTCTTTTCATCATTAACATGTTTATTATTGATTATTGACACATGATTAACACATGACAACAACTCAAACCTATTGATCTTTAATGGTGAGGTTTTATTGATTGAATCTGTCAGTGTGTGATAAAACGTGATGAAGTGCTGCATTCACTGACATGTTGTTTTCTGTACAAACAGCTGAGCAGAGACTTTGACTTTTAACACTCAGCTCCTGACTCACATGAGTACGGGTCCTTGTAAGGTCAAAAACAGTGTGTTTGGGTTGAAGCTGGTGGTTGTTTGGTTTCCTGGCAGCAGGTTAACCACATCACTGAGCTGTGTGTTGACACGTGACACCGCCAGCGCGTGTGTGTGTGTGTGTGTGTGTGTGTGTGTGTGAGTCTTACCTGGTGAAGAAATCAGCGATGCCGAACCTCTTTGGCATCAGCCTGGCCTCCGAGCCCTCCGCCTGCTCGGTCAGGTCCGGGAGTTTGTCCGGGGCGCTCTGCCTGCGACCCGCCTCCAGCACGTTCCTGAAGTCCTCCAGGTGCCCCTCCTCTCCAAAATAAAAGCCCCCGTCGTCATCCGGGGACAGCGGGGTGGCGTCACAGCTGAGGGACACGGTGTGGTTGGGGTTAGTCCTCAGGCTCTGCGGCCTGACGGGTAAACTGAGGTCACTGAGGTCCTCCTCCTCCTCCTCCTCCTCCTCCTCCTCCCCCCGGTGTGGGGCTCTGATGCCGGGCTGTCACCCTTCAGGTTGGACAGGGTCGACGGGCAGGGCGAGGGGAGCTTGGCACTTGATCCCGCGGTGGGGGAAGCTGCGGCGGAGACACCGGGAGAGGCGGCCGCAGCCGGCGCGTCCTCCCCGGGGCAGAGGGAGACCGACCTCCCGCTGTGGTCGCCGTGGCTCCTCAGACCAGAGCCCGGCCCGGCCCCGCTCTCCGCCAGGTCCAAATGACCGCCTGTGTCACGTGTTGCTCGGGCGGTGTTCACGATGTGCAAACCGCCGTTGGCGACCAGCGCTTCCTCACAGTCCACGTCGCACGGTGGACCGAGTCCCTGGCCCCGCGGCACCGGGCTGGGAATCACTCCTGCCGGGGCGACATCCGCCTCGCACCCCGGGATATCAGTACCCCCGTTGGGCATGTTTACAGCCGAGGGGGCCGCCGAGGTGCAGGCACAGTTCTGCTGCTGCCTCCCCGCGCATGGCAGCTCGTCGATGGGGGCAGACGTCCTGCTGGAGCCGGTGACCGAGCCACCGCCCGTCCCGGGGTTTCCCCTGTGCTCTCCCCTGCAGGATCCTGCCGCATCTGTCGGCCCGTCTCGGCTGAAACCCGACCCCCGAGCACAGCTGGACAGGAAGCGGTTGTTGCTTCTCCACCTCCTCCTCCCTCTTCTCCTCCTCTGTCCCCCTCTCCTGCCTCCTCCAGCGCCGGCTCCTCCTGGCCGACACCGAGTGACTCAGTGAATCCGTTCAGGCCGCTGTGGTCGCCCCGAACCCCCGAAGCCACACACCTGTCAGTCAGCCGGCCGGGGAGGCACTTCTCCGCCGCCACCAAGTCCAACATTATCCCCCTGTGGTGCGGGGGCGGCACTCCCGAGGCGTCTGTGTTTACATTCCTCCCGTTACCGGTCACGTAAATATGACCCTTCCCGGCTTCCTGACCCCCGCTGACACCGGCTAGCAGCGCTATGCTGCGGTCTTTGAGAGCGATGTAGGATTTGTGACCCGCTTTCCCTCCCCCTCCTCCTCCTCCCCCGCCTCCTCCTCCTTCTTCGTTCTCGTTCAAGTCGACCAGAAACGAGCCTCCTCCGTTCCCCTCTTCCATGACCGCTCAGTCCGCCAGGCGAGCCTCGGCCCAGGCGTAAAATCCCGCAACGAGCGCCCCTGCCCCGTCGGCCGAGCTCCGCAGCAGCAGCAGCAGCAGCAGCAGCAGCAGGTTTTGTTGTTCTGGGAGGAAGGGGCTACCATCTTTAGCCAGCGGCTCTTCGGCGTTACCTCCCCGGCTGGACCGTGTTCATGATCCCGGTGCCTCAAAGATCGTTAATATTCGCTCCGTGCTGCGAAGTTACCGCCGCCGCCGGCCAGAAGAAGATTAATTAAATCCCTCAGCGTTCAGCTGCGGCAGCGGCATTCCGGCCACAGTCCAGCGCCATCTTGAAAATACCCCAACAATGACGTCACCCCATCTCCCCCCTCCTCCTTCCCCTGCTCGCTGTGTTTTGATTCGCTGAAAGGGATCAACACTGACGCCTGCTGGTCAGTACCCGGAACTGCAGCGGGGATTTTCTGACCCCATTGACCCCTCTATCTATCTATCTATCTATCTATCTATCTATCTATCTATCTATCTATCTATCTATCTATCTGTCTATCTATCTGTCTGTCTATCTATCTGTCTGTCTATCTATCTATCTATCTATCTATCTGTCTGTCTATCTATCTATCTATCTATCTATCTATCTATCTATCTATCTATCTTGACTTATTGGTAACTGGTAAAACGAGCCGTTTAATAACTCATCAATAAATGAAGGTGGTTTTATCACAGTTAGTTTCTCATCACTGATGAATGACAGTCCTTCGTTAGGAAGCTAAATAACCTCTTAACTGTTATCGACGGATGAAAACTGTGGTAAAACTGGGGCCAAACTGTCCAGCGACCTGGTTATAACCTGTTTATAAAGCACACAGACATCCTGCAACAGGTCCAACTTTTTATTACATGACATTCAACAAACAAACACAGTGGAGACAGCAGCTGCAGCTGAACGTCACCCTTCCTCTCCAGTAACCCACTTAGATAACCTACATCCACCCGCTGTCGAACACGGGCGTGTGGCAGCAGACAAAACGAGACATGAAAGAACCACAGAGAAGACGAGGCTGATCTGATGTGAACTTTTTGACACGGCAGCGTTCATAAAGCGTCGGTAACCTGACGTCCTCTGGACAGCGAACAGTCCAGGGCCTGGATGTTCATGAGAGATTAGAAAGGCGTCAGCTCCAGCAGGTTGGTTTCTATCCCAGCCGGCGCCTGGCATTCCCTCGTTTTATCCACACCACGTACGCACAAACGCACAGGAACAGTATCAGTATGACGAACTCCCAGATCTGTAGTTTTGTCTTGAGGAACGGGTTGTGGCAGGGGTCGCTCTCCTGCATGCTGACCGGGTTCTTCATCTGGCAGGAGAAGCTTCTAACCTTTTTAGTCTTCTCATTGTTCTCGATGACCTTCTGCTGTCCGTCCTGCACCCACTGTCCGCCGCCCTCCCTCCAGCTGTAGGTGACCTGTCCAGCCTCTTCGGTGTTTCCATCACAGGACAGGACGCAGGTGTCTGAAAGAGGGGAACAGGTCGGAGGGTCTACCACCACCTCAGGCTTGGGAACCTTCTTCAAGTCCTGAGTCTGGACCTGGACCCCCGGGTAGGCCATGTTTTTAAGCTCCAGCTTGTGCGGCGGTGGTGTCCGGGGAAGACCCTGGGCCAACGTAAACAGCTGCATGATGAGGAGCAGAGACAACAGGCGTCCCTCCATGTCCACAGATCAGAAGATGAAGAGATGAAAGTGCAGGTCACAGCTCTGAGTCTGGTTGTAAAGTGGGTGCAGCGTTTCCTTCCTGTGGTTTTTACACCTAAAAGATTCTACAGCAGTGTTGTGAGCAATACGTCACGTTCTTACTGTGAACAGATTATTGTACAACACAAAATCACATTCTTTACATCCATCTACTTCAGCTTTAACTGGAACACTGGGATGTCTCTACACTTCTGTCTTTATCACACACCACTGACTGGGCTATATTATAAAACATATATTGTACACGGTGTTTCATATTTTACCTTCCTCTCTCTGTCCTGACAAGGGCACATCAGTTTCCTGACAATCTCTCGTTTTTGCCACCTACAGTATCCATGAAGCCCCAAGAACGTCACCACGACCACGACCTTCAAGGCCAGGTACAGAACTACAGGCCAGATCAGTTTATCTAGGGTTGGCTTTGTAGAGTGGGTTGTTGTGGGAGCCGCTCTCTGCCTACTGACTGGATTCCCATCGAAGGAGAAGGTTTTAATCTTTTAGTCGCGTCATCATGGTGATCTTCTTGTTCTTGTCTCCTTGTCTCCACTGTCCATCATCCTCTTTAGCTCTTGCCCTGTTCTAAAATGGGAACCAAAAACACACATACAGTTGTCCATGAATGCAGGGTTGTAGGTGCCAGCTGATTCTGCATCATGTCAATGTGCAGTCACAGCTGGATGGAGGTGAAATGAGCTTTCTTAGACAGGCATGTAGTCAGATCTGATCCTGGGTCTGTGACACATCTGTGACTCTGTGGTCACAGCATGGTGGCTCATGGTGGCATCTGATGTGGAAAGTTTGGCTGATTTTCTGGTTTCATGATTCCAGCTGCCGTTCTGTCAGAGATGATCCCACTGCCACGTCCACGTGTAACTCTCAGGTGAATGTGTGCAAGACTCCACAGCCACAGCCACAACCACAATTACCTCACAATACCACCATTTGACTCAGGTGGAGTTTGTCCGCGCTCTGCCTCCGACCCGTCCAGCAGGTTGCTCTGGGAGCCGCTCTCTGCCTCACTGACTGGATTCTTCATTTGACAGGAGAAGGTTTTAATCTTTTTAGTCGCGTCATCATTGTTGATCTCCTTGGTCTGTCTCCTTTTGTCCAGTCTCCAGCGTCCTCCCTCCAGCTGTAGGTGAGTGGTCCAAATCCAGAGGTCTCATCAGGACCACAGAACAGCGTGCAGTTCTCTGTTTCATTGGAGCAGGACAGTGGTCTCACTACTAAGTCAACCTTGGTAATCTCCTTGAAGAGCTTCACGTCGTAGCCCTACTCTGGACCCTGCTGTTGATCTCCACCGTGTACAGCCCTGCAAAGTCATCGGTGGGTTTGTAATGTCCACACGCCCGGTGGTTGTGTCCAGGGTCGTGCGGTTTCTAAACATGCCGTAAACATCCTCCTCATTGTTCACCCATTCAACACCAGGTTACCTTTATGTTTCCACAGGATGTTGGTAAAAGGACCTGAGGGTCGGGCTCAGGCTGATGGTGCTGCCAAGCTTCAATTCAACCACCTCATTCTGGGCCGAGGTGGACCTCAGCGCCGCGAACAGCAGGAAAGCAAGACACAGAAATACAACCGGTGCCTCCATGTTTACAGATGAGAACCAGATCGATGAAATACCGTCCACGTCTGAGCCGCTCTGAACTGCTTCTGCTCAGAGATGGGTTTTGTGGTGCAGCAGTTCCTTCCTGTGACACATACTGAGACCTCCTTCAACTCTAACAGCATCTTTGTACCATTAAAACTGTTCTGTATCAAGTGAATCGATCTGTACGACGTAGAAATGAACTGATTGTTTGTCAGACTTTAAAAGCTGCTGCACATTGTTTCAACACCAACAACAGACATGTGCCAATAGATATGATATTTGTTTCTAATGTTTCCTCACCACGCCGTCATTTTACCACTGAACCTCTCTGAACACTGACTCGGCTGCAGACAGTTTCAGTGGTCAGAGGTGAAGAGGTGTGTGTTGGCACAATGAGAAAACCAGTGACGGACACGGACAGAACAAGAAACCCAGCTGGACGGAGGAACAGCCACAGAGGAGCACCAGGCGCCAAGACGCTGTGTGGGCGACTTCTCTATCTGTGCAGGGTTGTAGACTTCACTTGACGGGGAAATCTAACATTTGTCAGAATAAATAAATAAAATAATAACATCTTTCTCACAGTTCCTCAGATGCTCTTCCTCTTTTCTGCGGAGCCTTTGGTTTCCACACCGAGACAGAAGTCTGTTCCTTAAAGCTTTGAACGAGAACAACTCAGACTTCAGCTTCCTTTAACACCTGAACGTCGCCTCGTGAGCCGCTTGAAATGAAAGTCACACGTTGTAGAAACATGTAAAAGTGTGTAACAGAGGACGACACTCAGAGCAAACAGACCGTCACCACTGAGGTTTATTGACTGTTCTGAAAAGTCTCATCAATAAAAACTGATCAGAATCAATTTATTCTAGAGAATAAATATTAAGAATAAAAAACACTGGGATGTGTTTCAGTTTCTTCAGGGTTTACTGCCGACAGCACAAACAGACCATAATACACAGATACAGTGGATCCATATGTTACACACACTGATGTATGATCGTTCACACTGTACAAAACCACTGCATATAAAACATGAGGCGACAGTCAGACCCAGCAGATCACACGCCATCAGGTCCCATCCAGACTGCATCAGCGTCACATCAGTGTTAAAGGCACAGGAGGGGGGGGGGGGGTGTAACTGTTGGTTTGACTGATTATTGATTCATGATTACGGTTTCTGCAGAGACATGATTATTGATGAGTGTGTAAACAGAACGCTCTCTGTCTTCCATGGTCTACTTCCTGCTCAGGTGGGCTGTAACACCTGAGACTGACGACGCCACCCGGTCCGTGTCAAGTCTATCTACTGTCGCCCCCCCTCTCTACTGAACAACGCCCCCCCCCGGGCTCCAGGAAGGGAAGTGATGTCATGAGTTTGAACACAAACAGAATCGGCATCGATCACTGGTTCAGAGAGTCGGTCATCAGTCCAAAGGTGACCTCTGACCTCTGACCTCACACTGACACTGTGGACTCAGACTCCGATGTGTTTACAGTCCAACAGTCTGGTGTCAACGTCCTGTTCACACTGTGTTCTCCATCACTGAGTCCCACTGATGATGATGATGACTGTTCCCATGGCGACAGCGCTGGCTTTCAGGATACTGTTTGATTTCATTACTGAAGATCAGGCACAAATATAACTCTGGTCCTCCAGACATTAACGCTACTTTGATTTTTTTCATGATGCAGCAACAAGTTGGAGTTTCCAGCTCCAACAGGGTCTCCTGTCCGTCACCCAGCTGTCCCGCCTCCTTTTAAAGGCACAGACACCACAACAGCGTCCAGGAGGATTAATTGATTAAAAGCAGAGGAGGAGCCGTCATTGGTCAGCTCCTTCCACCGTGAACCGTCACAGTTCAGGGACGTCAGCGTGAACCTGGTGGTCAGAGCTTCCTGTTGGTTAAAGGGACAGTTGGCAGTTTGAGGCGTCAGCTCCATGAGGACTGATGTGGACGGTCTGAGCTGCTCCGAGGCCGTCGCCTTCATTTGTGGTTTGTTTTCCATTTGTTGTCTTCGTACAACAGAGCCTGGGGTCAGAGAGACGAGAGGTCGTGATGATGATGATGATAATGATGATGATGATGATGTGTCACTGCCTACACCTGTACATTTATACTCGCAGCTGTTTCTGTGTTTGTAATTTGAGCTGATTTCTTAATGAACCTGTTTTCATTCCTTCATTTTCTGTTCCTGTCGTCGGCTCCGTCAGTCGACGTGTTCACCTCGGTCACTTCCATCTCATCTGCTCTGCTGAAATCTTGATTTTCTAACCACGACATGGTTGGACAAAAGGTCCAAACACAAACCAGAGAGAGGCAGCGGGAGGAGACGTCCAGCTTCTCTGGGACGTTTCACCTCTTCTCTCATTTTTCATGACTGGAAATAATTCAAAGATTTTCCAGGTTTTTCAGGAATGTGTGGAAACGCTGGCCGAGGACGAGCCGGCCGTTCAGTTTAAAATGTTTCCTGCTGTTCATGTTGAACCATGGAGACGAGGAGTCTTTACCTAATCTGTCCTGTCGCCTTTTTTCTTCAACACTGTGTATCTGTGTGTCTGTGTGTGTGTACACATCACCTTGCTCTCCAGCACTCGGCCTCGGGTCGGGCTGCTCAGCTCCTCCAGAGTTTCTGCTGCAGGTGTGTTGAGTGTCTCTGGCAGCAGGAGGCCGAGGCAGCCGGCGGAGAGTCCACTCAGACAGAACACAGTGAAGGGCATGGAGGTGTGTAGAGCCCGCTGCAACACACACACACACACACACACACACACACACACACACACACACATCAGAGAGTGCAGCTACAGTCTTGTGCAGGTCCCAGACATCACCACCAGGTGTCAGTGCAAGCTCAACTTGCTGCTGGTGTGGGCGCGTCCCTTCTCTGCGGACTCTCAGGGAGTTTCCATCCATGTGTGGCCCTTCCTGCTGTCACTCATATCACTGCGACACAAACGTGTCAAAGTGCTCGTTCATGTCAGCTTCGACCCGTGTTCAGAGCTGTCTGTCATCGACCCGTGTTCAGAGCTGTCTGTCTTCGACCCGTGTTCAGAGCTGTCTGTCATCGACCCGTGTTCAGAGCTGTCTGTCATCGACCCGTGTTCAGAGCCGTCTGTCAGGAGCTCCCAGGCTGATGCTGACTCACAGCATCATGTCTCATGTTCTGAATCTAATCCCACTTTAACATCACAGGGCGCAGTTTGGTTTTCAAGGCTCTGGACGCTGAACTGGTTTTTACAGGAAGAGACTGACGATGTAAAAACTTTCTGACATGAATCTGTCAAATACCAAACAGTGCACATGTGAAACTGGATTAAAGCTGGTTCTGTTCGATGGGATCTTTAACACACACCACCTCCACCTGTCAGAGGGCACTGACCTCACACATGTGAACATGACCCCACAGTGAAAGAGTGTTTAAACGCTCCTGATGAGTGTGTGTGGAGGTCACAGGAAGCGAAAACTCCTGAAATAAGACTGTGTTCACAGAAACTGATGAGTCACTCTCTGTTGTGTTGTGTTGTTAGGCAACACACACACACACACACACACACACACTTACCATAGAAGGCACAAACGGTGCGAGGATTCCCCCAACTCTGCACGACATGGAACACACCCCCAGCCCAGCGTTTCTGAAACATGAACACATGATGTCATCAATCATGTGACTCATCAACAGTGTCAGTGGTTCGATTCCCTGCTCCTCCAGTCTGTTATCTTGAACAAACTGAGCTGTGCTTTCCATTTAACACTTAACACACACACACACACACACCAGTGGTAGCTCACCTGATGACTGTTGGGTAGAGCTCAGACGTGTAGACGTAGGCGATGTTGAACGCAGCACTCACCATCAGTTTCCCCAGGAGCGCTAACGATGTGACGCTGAGCAGCGTCCCTGAACACACGGGACACACAGTCTGTCACCAGTCAAAACATTTACATTGCAGTCAGCTGATATTTACATGTACACATGGCTGTCATGGCAACCATGCTACCAGACATGAGATCAGATTACAGGCGATATGGTTTTGTTCAGTCCTCTGGAGGGGGTGGAGCTTCACCACAGAGCTGTGGTCGATGACGTCACTTCCTGGTCAGTTGGTTAAAAGACTGTGATGATGTGGTGATGAAGTGATAATAAAGTTTAGGAAGTTCAGCCACCGTCGTGTAACAACCACCATCGCAGTGCTGGGACAACAAAGCCACCTTTGAGACACGTGTTGTCCCAACAACAAAACGCTGGGTCTTTTCATCTGCAGTCGTCTTCTGAGAGGACCAGGACGACTCACACGACGTCTCGTGTCTCCATCACATGCCCTGACTGCTCTTTCTTTGATTTACTGTAAATCACACTCCCTTTTTTAAAAACAATAAAGGTTTTCTTCTTCTTCTTCTTTATTGGACCAGTTTTACTGTTCAGAACTGAATCACACAGATGTGGGAGTTCACGCGTCGAGCTGGGTTTCAGGCAGTGGGACGTACGGTCTGGTGTTGAAACGATCTCTTTGAAATATTTCAGAGCTTTGTGGTGAACTTCATGTGTCTGCTGCTCTGATCCTGCAGCTTTTTGCATCTGAACCATCAGAGAGGGTTTTGAAGTGAGGCCTTGAAGCTCCACTGCTGCCTTTGAATTGAAGGAAGTGAAAACCACGACGTCCACTGATTCTGAGTGAGATCAGCTAAACACCACTTCCTTCCTCCAGAATTCAGGCTCCGCAGTTTGAAGATTTTCTGAACACTGTGGGTTGAATCTGATCTGAACTGATCTGAACTGATCTGATCTGATCCGGTCTGAGTCGCTGCTCTGCTTCTCCTACCTGTATTCTCAGGGATGAACATGGTGCAGAGGCAGGCGGAGCCGGCCAGACACAGGAAGCTGGCCATGCTCTTCCTCCGCCCAGCCCTGGAGACACAGGACACCAGGTCAGACAGCGGTAAACACAGCATAGCATGGACTGATCTAACCTGACCTAACATAATCTGATACGACACAAACATTTCAAAAACAACACAGAGGACGTCTGTAATAACATGTGTAATAAGTGATCAATAAAGCTCCGTTCATAACATTTAATGCAGTTCAACAGAAACAAAAATAGAACTAAAAGTAGAGTCAGAGACACATTAAAAGCAGAGGAAGTAAAATAACTGTCCAAAGTCCACAGTCAGAGGAGAACAAAGTCTGTGTGTGTGTGTGTGTGTGTGTGTGTGTACCAGTGTTTGTTGATGAAGTATATACACAGTGGGTATGCGGGCAGCTCCACCAGGCCGTACATGGCCACGTTTACGTAACGGTCACCGGACGTGTCGCTGGCCCCGAGAGTCAGACCGTAGTACACCAGGCTGCAAGCATACCTGCCACACACACACACACACACACACACACACACAGATGGTTGGAATTCCTCGTCACACCCTGTTACACCATGTGAACTCCTGTGGGCTGCTCACAGCTCTGGGTGTGGAACAGTAAACTCTAATCGAACACACAGATGTGGAAAGAGTGTGTTGTTGATTTCCAGCTGTGATACAGGGGGTGAAACCGCTGCAGAGGGCGGCGTCACACTGACACACATTACATCACATCACATCACCTCATCAGCATTATCATGGGCAGCGACCTCAGACCACAGCCTGCTGCACGGAGAGAATGCAAGAGAGAAGCTTGTTGTTTCAGCAGATGAGTGACTGAACTGTCAGTGGTGTGACTAAGTGTGTGTGTGTGTGTGTGTGTGTGTGTGTGTGTGTGTGTCTGACAGTCTTACAAACAGAACTTCCTCCTGACTCCAGACCTTTGAATCTGCCCTGAGCCTCTGATTTGTAGACTGCACAGACACTGTCACTGTCAGTGTGAACCGAGGCCACAGCTTCACTCTGTTCTGGTTTACAGATGCTTTATCACAGTGTGTCCTCTCTCCTCTGACCTTTGACTTCTGGCATCAATGAGGTATTTTGGCCCAGAGAACTAAAGCTCAATGGGTCCGTGTAGCCCCGCCCACATCTGCCTTCATTCTGTCATCTGGAGAATTTGAGCAGTCAGCCCTTCAAATTAAAAGCACCAGCTATTTAATGCTACGTAGAGGACACCTAGAGGACGGGACAGAGCTGCTGCTGTCTAAACCTGTTGTGTTGTTGTAGCAGGAGTAACTTCCTGTCAGTATGACAGGCTCCACCCCATGTGCCTGACAGGGACCATTACGTGTCTCCAGACCTGGTGAGTTGTAATGGAAAGTGTTTGTACCTAATAAAGTGGCCATTCTTCCCTCTGGCAGCTTCTTGCCGTCTCCTGTTCTTCTTCTGTGGTGCGATGTACTCACCAGACATACATGAGCACCATGGTCCTCAGCCGGAGGACCGGGTGGATGACCAGCTGCAGGACGCCGCTGCCACCCCTGTTGTCACGGTTACCGCCTTTGGCTCCGCCGCCAACCCGCTGCAGCGTCAGGTGGTTGGCCGTGCCTCTGCCGTTCATCAGCGCCATGTAGCGCAGGACCTCCAATCAGAGCAGAGCGGCACAACGTGAGGACCGACTCGTCGCTGGTAACCATGGCAACGGGTCGGGTGAAATAAAAGCAGTAAAGAAAGTCGCTTCACTGCTTCGTTTATGGTCTGTGCTTTTAGAACATGAACAACCACCTATAAAGAACAATGATGAGACTTATGGTTGAATATCTCGGGGGGGGGGTCAGATCAGGAGCGTGTGATCGTCTGTGTTTCCTTCCTCTGTATAAATAAAGTTTGATCCTGTTTCTCTCTGAGCAAAAGGGGAAAATGTGACAAGCTCAGAGAGAAACTGTCAGAAGAGACTGATCCTCCATAACACGCTCTGCTGTGGGAGGACGTGGAGCGGCGCCAAAGAAGAAACTCCCTGATTAGAAGACGACGACTCCGCCCTGACAAGAAAAACACTGCAGAGCAACAAGTTCCTCGCTCTGTTCAGGAGGCGGCCGAAATGGAGAAGTAACTATGGAAACACTGTGGAATCGAACTAATGGAAATTACAGAGTGATGTTAATGTAACAGGAAGTTTTATTATTACAGCTGAACAGCTTCCTGAGCTTGTGATACCATTGTCTTGCTTTGACAAACAACTGAACCAATGAAACTTCCTGTCAGGATGTTTCAGAATAAAGGTTCTTCACAATCAGGCTGGACTGCACCAGCATGGATCAGCTCCAATCAGTGTTTAGTGAAACCAGGGATAAAATGAGTTAAAAGGTTTAAAATGTCTTCATTTTCAACTCGTTTGCTGCAACAGAATTTAATTTTTTTTAAAAAAAGGATTTAATTTGATCCTTGTTGCTGTGATCCGGTCTGTGGACAGACTTACCTCCTCGGCTTGTTCTGTCCGACCCTGAGAATAAAGCCAGCGAGGCGACTCAGGCAGCGTGCTGCAGAGAGAGGAGACAGGAGACCCAAACATTAACCAGAAGCTAATGTGAAGACAACAGTCAATTCAAGGTCAAAATACAAAAGCTTTATCTTTCAGCCCTCTGAGGTCTTTCTCCCAATTTCTACCTTTCACTATTTTCAGACCCATCTCAGCTGTTTCTGTCTGTGAGCTCTGTGTGAAATGAGTTAAGTACATGATGAGAGATAAACAGAAGATAAATGTCTAAATATGTCTCTGTCTCTCTACTTACACCTCATCTCTGAAGCTGTGAGTCACATATAACCTTGCAGGAATGTATCAGGGGAAGGAGAGAGTCTGTAGACAACATCATGTAAACCACGTGTCTATTCTTATATGTATGTTTATGTCTGTACTTATACTATATATGTTTGAGGTTGGCCCTAGATACAAGAATTTACAAAGACGTCCTTCATATGAATAAGTAATGTCTCTCTCTGTTAATCTGCAGATTAATTATCACATGTTTGTATATTGTCATTATTCTAATCATTATTGAGTTGAATGGAACAAAAGAATCTGATCGAGGTGTGAACAAAGAATTTATCTCTGTATCTGATTCTGATTCCTCACAGGAAAGTTTCCAGGACAGGCAGCAGCAGCAGCAGCAGCAGCAGCAGCAGCAGCAGCAGCAGCAGCAGCAGCAGCAGCAGCAGTAGCAGCAGGACACTGTGCTTTCTAAGAGGATGAGGCAGCGATGGACTCACTCACACTGAGAGCAGGAAGAAGAGGACGCCGGACGAGTTGGCCACTGTGGCCAGGCTCCGCCACGGCCGGATGAAGTATCCCAGAACTCCAAACAGGGCGATACCGACCGCAAACGTCATGCTGGTCAACGTCCCTGAAGGAAGGAGGAGGGACATTAAGACTCCATCCCATAATACAGGTTCATCTCTGTTTCTACAGCGCTTTAAAGTCTGTAGCATTCACTGAGCACAGGTAACATCAGTGACCACTCACCTGTCATGGCCCAGTAGGACTTGCCCACATATTCCTGCGTGAGGACGAAGCAGACGAGGCCGATGCCGCCGTTCATCAGCCCCACGAGGAGGCGCGACACTGCAAACACCTCATAGCTGGGCGCTACCGCGGTAACGTACCCGAAGATGACCTCAAAGAAGAGACCTGGGAGGAGAGAGGGAGGAACAGGTGTTAACGTTGGTCTGAGGAGCTGCTTCACGACGTGCGTCTCCCCTCACCTGTCAGGTAGACGGGTCTCCTGCCGATCTTGTCGGAGAGCGGACCAAAGACGACGTTCCCGATCAGGAGGCCGGCGAAGAACAGCGACCCCGCCAGACTGACCTTGTAGGCCTGCTGCTTGATGAGGAGCCACTGAGGAGCAACAGAAACAATCACAGACTGTCCCTCTAAGTCTGAGGTGTGTGTTCTGTTGATGCAAGTGAGTCAGACGGCTCGGCCTCACCTCCGTCACTATGGAGTCGATGTCCTCGGTGAAGGTGACCTGCTGGAGGAGCTCCTGCTGCCCGGGAGGGACGTCGCTCTTCTGCGGCTCGATCAGGTACTCAGGTGTAGATCCAACCAGAACAATGAGCATGGACTGACAGGCCATGTACACCTGGAACACACAGATCACAGGGTATCTAACAGCATGGTTTCACACCTGCATGGTCCAACCACCTGGACACTCTGGGCTTTTATTAGAAGATTTCTCCCTTTCACTGATTTTCAAAAGCTGCTGTAAAGTCTAGTTCTCATCAGGTCAAGAACAGACCTGCACAATTTTCTGCCTTCAATCAGAAATAAATAATTAAAACCTGAATCCAGCCATTAGACAGACCCCTGTAGTTGTCTGACACGTGATCTGTTTAATTCTGTAATGTAATAGTGTCATTACCATGTTTACAGACTTATATGCAGCCCTGAATAAGCTGCTGAGGTGTTTCACACTGGGTTTCCGTGTGTCAGGCTGATCAGCGCCCCCCCCCCCCCCCCCCCCTGCAAACCGTACAGCGACAAAAAAATAAATACAAATACAATTCAAAAGATATGAAGCTTCTGATCAGATCAATAATATCACCATGGAACATGTTGTTGTGTGGTTGTTTGAGGTTTAACGCCTGGTAGCATGTAAGCTAGCAGGGGGATTACTATCTTGACCAGGCAGGACGCTGACAAAACGTCATTTAAAGACGTGGACACTGTGATTAAAATGGATTTTGGCGCCAATCGAGTAAAAGTGAAGAAATAATTTACGACGTTTAGGAATATGTGGATTGTTGTGATAAATTCGGCATATATCTGACATACATGTGATACGTTTTCATTTCATAAATGTGAAAACTGTCAGGTCTGGTCGCGTCTGTCAGTGCGAGTAAACGGAGCGGGGGCTGTAGCTAGCTGTAGCTAGCTATAGCTAGCTGCAGCTAACGGGCGATGCCACGATTACAAGTTTCATTGTGTTTAGTTAACGGTCTGAGGAGCTGTGTGTTGACAGCCGAATTGAAGACTAGCTCAGACAGATGCGTGATCAATACAGAGATTTGGGCAGATTAATGTTCAAGCGTGCTGGAGAACAAGGAAACACTATACTCGGGGGGTTTCTTAGGGAAGTCTGGTGGAGTTTTCTAACCGGGAAAAAACACACTTTCTCCGCTAGGTAAACTGTGTACAGTGATGACAGCTCAAACATTAAAATGCTGAATAATATAATAATACTCTTCATTTTGAGGATTCACAGCCTAAGGCGTTAAAAACCTTTTAAGACAGAGCTTGAAAAGCCACGTATCGTTACCGCGGACGGGGCGGTGGGATTAGCCGGGAGTAGCGCTAAAGCAGCGACTCTTCCCGGGGTTTTTCTCTGTTTTGGTCTGACACGTAAAATCAGTTTCACGTTTTCTGACCTGAGTCAGGACGAGGACGGCCACCGCCCGTTTCTGGTAAGGTCCAAACTCGCCCACCACCTGAAACGCGTCCTCCAAATCCATCCCAGGGAGGATATCAGCTTTAGCATCGCTGCCACCAAAGAAGAACGAAATGTGAGAGTTACCCGCCTTCACTTCCGCGTTCGCTTCTCCCCGGCGGCCATTTCTTCTTCCTCAGAGTTCAGGAACAAATAAAGATGAACCTAGGGCCCGTTTTGAAATGGACATGTTTTTAATAAGCCACAATAATAAAAACACACATATGTGGATGGCAGTCAATAAATTAAAACTGAATGTGATGTTTGATTAAACTGCCCCCTTTTAGATTAAAAAAGGGATTAAAAAAAACTACAGAGGCCTTAAAGTGGCATAAGGTGATATTTACATTAAATGAAAACTTACGAAAAAAAGAAAAAAAAATACATAACCTCATAGGATTTTAAAGCCTCTAAACATTAAGAGTCAATACACAAGGCCACAAGTGCTGACTGTCAATGGGGATGTTTGTCTGACACATACAATAGAGTAGCTCAGTCCATGCACAGTCCAACAGCCATGCTGCTCCAGTAAAAAAGCATGTGTGACATTACATTCAGTTACTCCTCCTCCTCCTCCTCTTCAGCCATTTGAGTAATGTCTTATGAGCCTGTGGTTCTCGGGACCCCCCAGGGGGTAATGTGAAGGTGCAGGTGGAGCTCTCTCCATAGTTAGTTCATCAGGCAGAAAGCTTTACTGCATTTGTCATGTGTTTCTGTCCCAGATGCAGATCAGTCCTGGCTCCTTGGTGCGAGGACCACAGGCCCATGTGCATCACCCATCTCCGTCCATCATTGAGGTGGAGCCCAGCAGCTCTCAGACACAACACACAGCTGTTTGTATATATAGTTAAGGCATCATGAACATGATCATCATCAAACCCATGGATCATTATTAAAGAGTAATTTAAGGCAAAAGAAATAAAAAAACACAACATTATAGACTCTCTTCGAGCATGCAGTATGTCTGCATCAGATTGTCACTGGAAGGTCATTAAATTCATCTGATAAAATCCACCTTTATCACTATAATTACAGTCCAATTAAAAGAGCCTTGTCTTTGGAAGACCTTTGTTTTTTCCTTCCTATTTAAACTTTACATGTATCAGAGTTGTTGCTGTTTTTTTTTACTTCTTCCACTACTGTAACAATAAAACACAAAGGCAACAGTTCTCTCTGTTCATTCCTGTCTTTGCCATGTTGTTCCATACTGGGAACACAAAACACACACATACAATAGAAGTAGTTGTCCATGAATGCAGGGTTGTAAGGTGCAACAGCTGATCTGCTGGCACTCATGTCAATGCTGCAGTCACAGCTGGATGGAAGGTGAAATGCTGCTTTCTTAAACAAGCATGGTAGTCCAGATCTGATCCTGGGTCTGTGGGATCACAGCTCCTCTATGACTCTGTGGTCACAGCATTTGGTTGTGGGGGGTCTCCGGGGGTGGCATCATTTGATGTTGAAGCCTTCAGTTGCTGCGTTTCACCGGAGGATTGATTTCCAGCTGCGCCGTTTTTGTCAGCAGATGAATCCCCACTGCCACGTCCATGCTGTAAACTCTCAGGTAGCCATTTGTTGAAAATTCCTTTAAACCAAGCAACACCTCCTCCAACAACTCCAACACCCAGGAGAGCCCCAATGATGCCTCCCACAGTTGTACCCACATCTGACACAGCAGGCTGCTCTTTGTAGAATGGATTGTCGTGGGAGCCGATCTCTACCTGATTGATTTTATTCTCCATTCGACAGGTGAAGGTTTTAATCTTTTTAGTCGCGTCATCATTGTTGATCTCCTTGGTCTTGTCTCCTTTTGTCCACTCTCCATCGTCCTCCCTCCAGCTGTAGGTGAGTGGTCCAAATCCAGAGGTCTCATCAGGACCACAGGCCAGCGTGCAGGTCTCCGTTTCATCGGAGCAGGACAGTGGTCTCACTACTAAGTCAACCTTGGTAATCTCCTCGATGAACTTCACGTCGTAGCCCTTACTCTGGACCCTGCTGTTGATCTCCACCGTGTACAGCCCTGCGAAGTCCTCAGTCGTGTTTGTAATGTCCACACGCCCGGTGGTTTTGTCCAGGGTCGTGCGGTTTCTAAACATGCCGTAAACATCCTCCTCATTGTTCACCCATTCAACCACCAGGTTACCTTTATGTTTCCACAGGATGTTGGTTAAAGGATTTGCGGGTTCGGGCGTCAGGCTGATGGGGCCGCCAATCTTCACATAAAACGGATCATTCTGGGCCGAGGTGGACCTCAGCGCCGCGAACAGCAGGAAAGCAAGACGCAGAAATACAACCAGTGCCTCCATGTTTACAGATGAGAACCAGATCGATGAAATATCGTCCTTCACATCAACGACAAACTACAAACGAGTTTTTTCTCTGTTTTTTGGCGGCCTGGTCGAGCGGACACCGACACCGCCCTGACTTCCGTCTTAACGACTGAAGAAAGGTGGAGGGAGAAGTTGTGGAGGGGAAGGAGGCAGGACCCATAGACATGGTGGTCTGAGCCGATGCCTGAATAAAAACATCAACAAAATCGATTTATTTTAATTTACATGCCACCAAAAACACATTTTATTAATACTTCATCACTATCATTTTAGATTTTAGCCTAAAAGTTTAACATTAGCCACTAGCATACTTAGCTAACAGTTTAGCCGCTAACTTCCAAAGCCGCGTTTTTTTTTGTTTTTTTTTTTTAAGGAAACGCGGAACGAGAGAAACGAGAAAATATCGACAGAAACAGAAAACACACACACACACACACACAGGGAAACTGGATATTTTTTTCGTTATTATTATTATTATTAACAATTTTCCTAACTTGTAAGTCTTTTTTAAACAGGCAGTTTAGAGCAGCACAACCGAAACTGAAACTGACGGATGAATGTGTCGTATGTTCAAATAAAACTCCCCGAGATTGTCATTTCAACCCTGTGTAGTATCATTATCAGTATTATTAACATTATGAACCGTTTCTTATTGTCGTGTTGTTTCCCTGCTTCTATGTTACTGACTTTACCACACGGTGTTGCTTACAGATCGTGTCAGAACTTACTTGTCAGGTTTTCTAACTTGTTTTATTTATTTTTCGTTAATTTCCAAAACCTCCCCGACATATATTCCTACGCGTCCTCCTAAGCAACAGCTCAGTGTGGTGAAAATGAAGTTCACTGGGTTTTCCTTCATTGTCAGTACAGGGTGTAGTCCACCATGAGCTCACATGGTAACACCCATATCACAGCACACACACTTTTTACACAATAATGTACACACATCTAAGAGTCACTGGACACTACTATGATAGTAGTGGATAGAGTTGGTCCAGATGTGTAGGAAACATCTGGCAGTGGTGCTGTATATGGGCTGGGAATGACTCTCTGAACTACTGAGTTAGAAACAGACCCTGTTGCCATGGCAGTTTCACCAGATCTTGAGTTCCTCATCTTGAACTGACATGATGAAAACTGTCTGTTTATCGCCTGGAATTAAAACACAAAAACTCTGATAATAAAATAAGTAAAATTTTCTTTAATATTACAAACTTGAAACTTTTGAAACAACGTTACGTTACTAAATCAAGTGAGAGTTCATGTGACCGACTCCAAACTTTTTAAAAGACAAAGGGATTAACATTAGAAGGAGCTGGGCAGTAATATCAGTGCTGCTTCAGTTCTGACTGCGCAGCGGCAGTCTGGACTTCTGAGGCGTCGATGCTGCTTCGTTTTCTGTCACTTTGGACCTGGAGGGGATCTTTGACTCCTTCTTGCTACCTTTCTTCTGCTGGTGAAGAGAAAAGACTCAATTATCATTTCAGTCATACAACATTTTGACTGACACTGTTCCACCTCAGGACTAAAAAGAGACTCTTACCTTGAAGAAGGGAACTCGTTTGCTCTCGTTGAAGACGAGGTTCTCGTCGATGAACGACGGCTCCGTGGCCAAGCTTTCGTTGCAGGTGCTCAGCTCGTCTTCCAGAGAGTCCTGAACACGACCAAGAAGAACGGGGCAAACATTTTAAATCATGACGACATCAAGGTGAGAAGCATCAACACGAGGTTGTGTGTGAGTGCACGTACATGGTCCACCTGGCTGTGTTTGTCCTCCTCCTCTGGCTCCTCCTCCGCCTCCTCCTGCATGGCGGCCTGCAGCTCCTCCTGCTGCCTCCTCAGACTCTCCAGCAGCTCGCCGCGGCTCCGCAGCTTCTCCAGATGCCGGGGGTACGCAAAGTCCCGACGCTGAGGGGTGGCACCTGAAGGCCACAGCAGAACTGGTATGTGACACTTTCTCATATAAACCTCATGAGGAGACAGAAGTGTGAGTGAGCGTACCTGTGGGGACGTCCTGCTGCAGCTCGTCCTGCAGGAAGCCGTGGACCAGCTGTTGACTCGCCTCCACCTGCTCCTGTATCTCAACCCGCTGCTGGTCCAGGTGGATCCGGTCCAGGGCGGTCTGGTCCTGTACGGCCGCCAGAGCCTGCTTGACCTCCTGCTGCCGACACGACAGCTCCTCCTCGGCTCTGTGTAGCTGCTCGGTGCAGTGAGACTCCACGCTCTGCAGGAGAGACACCACAGTCAGGTTAGGACAAGAGTCCCTCAGCTCTCTGTGTCTTAAACAGCTTCTGTCTGAATCAGATATTTATCAGTTCAAGTCTGAGGCCTTTACTGTTTTGGATTTCCTCACCTGCTGCAGGCCCTGAGCTTCAGTGGAAACCGTCCCCAGCATGGTGAGGCGTTCGTGGGCTCGACTCTCCGTGTGCTCCCTGACTCTGGAGCTCCACTGGAGGTCACGCTCCACCAGGCCGGACACGGAGCGGTGGAGGTGGGAGCAGCAGCCCGTCACCTCCTCCAGCGTCTGCCGGCACTCGTCGGCGTTCAGACGCAGCGAGGATGCGAGGGAGGAGGAGGTGGAGGAGAGGAGGTCGGCCCGGGTGGAGGCCTGTTGCTCGACCGCTCTGCAGCCGCTGCACAGAGGAGACACGACGTCGACTAAGACTTCCAACAACTCAAAGCTTAATGTAAGTGTCTGAGGTTCCTCTCTGGGTCTGGGCCACGTGGACCCCCCTCACCTGCTGATGTTCTCCTGGAGGCTCTGGAGAGGTTTCTGCAGGGCTGTGGAGGCCGAGCGCAGGTCGGTGTAGTCCTTCTGGGTCTCCATGGTCAGCAGGTTGAGCTGGTCCTGCAGACACTGGATGGTCTGCTTCATGCCCTGAGAGCAGGAGGCACAGGACCCACACAGGTCAGCAGCACTCACACCAAACCCTGCCTCCATCCTGTGGACTGTGTGTGTGTGTGTGTGTGTACCGTCTGGTGTCTCTCCTGCGCCTGTCGGATCTGGACCTCCAGCTGGTCCTGCTCAGCCTGCAGGGCGCTCAGACCCTGCACGCTGGTCTCCCGCAGCCCCCCCAGCTCCTGGACCAGGCCGCTGAGAAGCACGCCCGTCTCCTTCATGGCCTCCACCTGAGAGACGACGTCAGACACCACCACCCGTGAGGAAACAGCATAAACAACATGTTTGTGATTAAAGGTGAAGTTCAGACGTGGTTGTTCGTGGTGTTCGGACCTTGTCGGCCAGACTTCGCTGCTTCTCCACGGTGGTTCTCAGGCTGTCGGTCAGCTCCTTCAGGGCCGATAAACCCATCAGGATCTGAACGTTCAAGACCTCCTCCACGTCCTGCTGGTGCTCGTCCTACACAACAACGTTCACAGACACAGGGATCAGTAAAACCCCGCCGCTCATCTGCTCATCATCAGTATGAATATGATCGGCGTCCTGGTCCTCACCAGCAGCTGCAGCAGCGTCTCCTTGTCCTGCAGACACAGCGCCTCCTGCTGCTGGACTCGGTCCTGACAGCGGGACACGCTGTCGGCCACCAGCTGCCCGACTCCGCCCACGATGGACTTTAATGTGGTCACGGGTCCTGTCAGCGCCGCCTCGTTCATCACGATCAAACCGTCTGTGCATGAAGGAGCAGAAACGGAGCTCATTAGTGTGTGTGTGTGTGTGTGTGAGAGACAGTTGGCCCATCAGGCCTCGTGGAGGATCCAGATCTAATCTAAAAGAGTCTGTCACAGCAACAACCAGTTTCTTTTTGGACCAGAACTTCATGAGACTGAAGCTCAGTTGATGTGTGTGTGTGTGTGTGTGTGTGTGTGTGTTCACTGTACCGATGGCCTCTGAGTAGCTGCTCAACATGGCGTGGTGTTTGGCTCCTTGCTGCTGAACGCAGCGCTGCACGTTGCTGAACGCTCCCTCCATGCGCTGGGAGAAGCTCTGCTGGATGTGCCTGTTGTGCTGCTCCACCTGCGACACCACAGAAGAAGTTCACAACATGACGTCAAGTCCCAACCAGGTGTCACACATTTCTGATGACAGGAGCAGAGCTGCAGGTCGCCTGCACGTCTGAGTGTGTGTGTGTGTGTGAGACCTTCTTCTTCCTGTCCAGCTTGTCGTGGAGCCCCGACACGTCACTGGTGCTGGCGCTCACTGTGGTCAGCAGCTGGAGGAGGACACAGGACGTTCATCACTGGTTTACTGAACTCAAGGTTATTATTGTTTGTTGCTAATCTCATGAACTGCAGCTTTAAGATGAACCACCGACACATCAGCTGTTCTCTGAGGCTGAGCTACTTTACTACCTAACCCCCCCCCATCCTGTTTTTATTTAGTTTGTTTTATTCTTTTTATAGATATTTATTAAATTATTTGTTCAGTTGTTCTCTTGTACCTTTCTCTACTTTCCTTTTCTTTTCTGTCTCTCATTAAAGTTAATGATGTATTTTCTATATGTTGTTGTGTTAAATTCTTCACTGTGTCACAGCTGAACTCACCAAACAACATGCTTGAACTGAGAACAAAAATAACAAGTTAAATAAAACTCTGACGTTTGGTCAGAAAGGAAGTTTAGGGTTGTCGTCAGAGGACATCATCATCATCATCATCATCATCATCATCATTATCATTGACAATCTGGAAAGTACAGGAACAGAGAAGAGGAACAGAGACAACTCTAAGCAAATAAAAATCAAACTAAATATAGTTCTCTCACACACACACACACACACACACACACACACACACACACACACACACACACACACACACACACACACACACACACACACAGAGTGTGAACACAGTCAGTGAAAGCTGAAGCTCCCTCGTGTCCGTACCTGCCCGGCCGTGCTGTAGAGCGTCTCCTGGGCCGAGCTGAGCTCTGAGCTGATGAACTCCTCCTGGCTCAGCTTGTCTCTGGTCTGCTGCAGGTCTCTGCTCGTCTCCTCCAGCCTGAAATCAACACACAGCCTCGTCTCAAACTCCATCAAAGACAAAGCGAAACCAGCGACTCGGCCGAAAGACAGCGGGCTCCTCACCTCTGCTGCTTCTCATCCAGGTCCACGGTGCACTGCTCCAGTCTGGACTTACTGTCCACAAACAGCTCGGTCACCTGCACACGGGAGGACGGGGAAGGACAGGGGGAGGACAGAGAGAAGGTGGGGTTGAGGACAGAGGCTCAACCTTTGACCTTTTGGATCACTCAGCATCACACCAAGTTAAAAGAAAGGTCAAGGTTTCAAATGATCTGAGGTCAGCGAGCTCACTACACTCCTGTGAGATTCACTGGTTTTAATCTTAATCACACAAGATAATAAAACTAAAACAACAACAACAACAACAACAACAACAACAAACAACATCCTGTGAAACACAATTATCATCTGAAGATTAAAAAAAAAACAAAAAAAACAGCTCCCTCTGCTGGACATTGCCTGACTAATCAATAATCAACTGATTGATGTTACATCTTGATTCTCTATTCTGACTTACAGGATGCTCAAACTGCGAAAGGCTTATTTTCCAAAATAAAAGCACATGAGGGGTCAGAGGTCAGACTCTCATACCTTCTTCAGCTCCTCCTCCATGGCAGCGATTCGGTCAGTGTACTCTGAGATCTGCTCGTCATGGGCCGTGATCTGACTCATCATACCCCTGGACACACACACACACACACACACACACACACACACACACACACACACACACACACACACACACACACACAAATGGTTATTTTAAATCCAAGTTGATTGATTATTTGATCGGACTAATATTTGTTTGTCAGATTGAGCCTGAAGACAAAAGTTTAAAACACTGAGTTTATCAAATAGAAAATTAACTGACAATAAGTGAAACATGTCACTGTGTCATTATGGGATGCCCAGTAAGCCCCGCCCACACCCTGCGACCTACTCGTAGTTTTCGGAGGAGAGGTAAACTCCGTTCTTGTCCCGGGTGGCGGCCAGGTCTCTCTTCAGACGCTCGATCTCCTCCGTGTACTCCTGAACACGCAACAACAACATGCCAACACATGTCAGTTAGTTTCCATCAGGACGTGGAGACGTGACGTGACGTGGGTCAGGTGAGTCTCACCTTGATGAGTGTCCTCTTGGTGAGTTTCTGGTTGACCTCAGGTTTGTTCATGATGTTCTTGGCTCTGCTGGCGTACTCCAGCGTGCTCAGAGTCTCCTGCACACACACACACACACACACACACACAAACTATTAGTAACAGTATCACTCACACACATCTGACAGTCAGAGTGGCGCAACCTGGTGGACGTACCTCCAGGTTGCTGGACGACGGCGACACGGTGGCGATGATGGAGGTTTTGGTTCGTCCTCCCAGGGAGTCCTGCAGGATCCTGGTCAGCTTGGATTCTCTGTGGGGGGAGGAGACGTTCAGTCATGTGACCACCTGGACCCAACACCTGCACGAGTTTCCTCTGAAATCTGCTCTATTTCTATTGGACTCAGAGGCTCAGAGCCTCGAGTCCAGCCTGTTTTCTACTGTCTAATCCCACAGGTGCTACATTCAACGCCACTGGCTGCTATAGCTGTCAATCAAGCCCCTCCATGCCAGGAAGCATGTGATCATGTGGAACTGAATGAGACATTTGAGGACGTGTCTGAACACTGAGCTCCACCTGTACGGGACGTGCGGCCTCTTCTCCACCAGGGCGGTGATCACTCTGCCCAGCGTCAGCAGAGACTGGTTGATGTTTCCGGCCTCGCGAGCTCGTTTGTCCACAGCCCCCGAGCGGCCGATGTTCTCGCTGCCAGCCAGATCCACCTAGAAGAGGAGGAGGTTGTTAGATGGTCTCACTGCAGAGACACCTGGAGGCTCATGACTATAACCTGTGACCTTATTGATCAACAGAAAACCTCTGACAGGACGGGCGGTTACCAGGTTGAGTTTGCCGATCTTCACCAGCTCCTCTCCGTCCAGCGTGATCTCCTTCATGTGGATGGTGACGGAGAACACAGAGTGGGAGCGACTGCACAGACACGGAGCAAACGTCCATTACATTCAAACTGTGAGGAGCAAAAACTGATCAGAGCCGATCGATCAGAATCAAACGCTGGTCTACCTGGAGTAAGCGTTCATGAGTGTGGAGGCCGTCCTCCTCTTGGCTGCTCCTCGCTCCAGGATCTGATAAACCTCGTCTTTGTTGTGGACCGTCACCTCCTCCAGACCCTTCACCACCACGCCGCGCTGCAACACACAACACAGAGGAGGTGAGAACGTTCCTGCAGCAGAACCTCAGGCTCCTGCCAGCAGAGATCTGGTCCTGGTCCTGGTCCAGGTCCAGGTCATGTCACCTTGTTGCGTGGGTCGTCGAACAGCTGCAGACGCTCGTTGACGTCCTCGCTGGGGCTGAGCAGGTCGAACAGCTCCTCGTTGTAGATCTCCAGCAGAGACACCTTGACTGAGAACTCGGTGCCGTTCTCCGACAGCTTCTCGAAGATCTGGTGCAGCGTCCTGGGGATGATGCCGGCGAGAGGGTCCTGAGGGGCCGGCCCAGGAGAAACCAGGAAACAGGAGGTTTGTTTCAGAGCTTTCTTTACAGTTTACAGAAAGAGACCTTTACAGAACTGTATGTGCTTTATACAAGTTAACTTTCTGAATTGAAATAAAAGTGGGAGTGAGTGTGAACAAAACTGTGCAGAAAGTGACAGTGGTGAAAACTAAGAGAAAGAATCAACATATATTAAATATGAAGCATCATACAGCAGGTGTCCAGTGTAAGAAGTGCCCTGCAGGCTGAGCTCACCTCCTCCCAGGTGAACTGCTCATCTGGACTTCTCTCTCCCTCCATGGTGAAAGTCTTTCCCGTTCCCGTCTGACCGTAGCTGAGACAGGAAACAGCCTCACGTGTCAAAATAAAAGCTTTGATCGATTTAAAAAGGAAAAGAGAAGCTCAGAGCAGAAGTGATGAAACTTACGCAAACACGGTGCAGTTGTATCCCATGATGACCTCGTCCAGGATGGGACAGACCACGCTGCGGTACACTTCAATCTGCTTCGCGGCCGGACCAAACACCTGAGGAGGGAATCGATCAATAAACAAATGGATCAGAATCAGAATCACTTTACTGGTCCTCGGAGGGAAATGGACCAAGTATTTGTTGGTTCCAGTACTTCCTGCACTGGTCCCTGGTGTTTTACACCCAAACTGAGGAAAAGATAATTAACTTGAGTCGTAAACAGACGAGGACTGGACAGCAGCTGATCAGACCTGCAGTGTGTCAGTCAGGTGTCGGTCCACTCACCATGTCGAACGTGTACGTCTTCCGTGACGCCTTGTCGTTCATCCCTCCCGTCTTCACGAGCACCTCCCTCCTGTTCTGGTCGCAGTCAATGACGCCGTAGGACGACTTCCTCTCCACTGTGTTAAAAGGTCTGGAAGGAAAGAAAACACAGCAGAGACTCGTTTAACTTCACATTATTAATGTTGACTTTCAAAATGTCTTAGATATTAAAATAAGGTTTAATTCATGTCCAGAGAAAAAAGCAGATCTTCAGTTATTGGACCTTTTTCTGTTTGTTTTTTTAAACCTCTGTCAATACAAGAGTCATTCGAGGCTTGAAAGACCAACATCTATCTATCAATACAGACTCTGTTGAAGTGACTGAAAAGATTTTCTCAACGGCACAAAAGCGTCTTTGAAGGGATAGTGAAAAACAAACCAACAGCCTTCACATCAGTCCTGAGTGTCGTTAATGAGCCTCTGGGTTTTTAAACTGACAGATAAGATTTTTATCTCACAACAAATGCCAGTGTAATTACAGCACATGAAGAAGAGGAAGGTTGGTCTGGTGGTTTACAGGCTTCCTGCTCACACTTTAACTCCTAACATACCCTCATTTAACACAGAGCTCACAGTCCTTTCAACCAAAGCATGAAAAACATCAGACCTCCACTTACTGACGTATGTGATTTTATGTCACACATTTGAAAGAGCAGTCTTTAATAATGTCATCAATAGTTATTCATTGATAATGTCTGGATAAAAACAACAGGCGTGGATAATCCAATGATTAAATAAGAATTTTATGTTATGAAATTAATATTACTGATCACAGCAGGATTTATTTCTACGACCTGTGTTGATAAAATACAAGGCTTTTTAAATGCATTTAAGGCCTGTTAGTGTAAAGAGGAACTAAAGGCTGTTCAACAGCTGCTGATCGTCTGTGCACGGTTTTAATAACCTCGTTGAAAGGAGTCATTTTTCTCATTTACAGTCAGTTCTCTACATTTACAGAAACTCACAGACCACTAAAGTAAAACCTCTTTGTTACCCGCCTGTTACCCCTCAGTTTGACAGATCTGGAGTCTGTCGGGATGGGAACTTTAACCACCGACAGCAGCAAAGACACATTACAGAACAAACACGTATCAAACATGGAATTTGTTTTTCTGCTCCTTTACCTGCATCTGACAACGACCTGGATGTTCCTCCCCTTCTCTTCCCGTTTCGCTCCGCCGTGTGAAGCCATGTTTGCAGAGGGATGGTTTCCTCTGCTGAGTCAATCTGACAGTAAACACCGACAGTAAACGAGCACGTATACACAAAAACAAAAACAACAACAACAACAACAGTGAGACAGTGTAAACTAACGGGAAGATGAATGTCCCAGTAAGACGAAGGAGACCGACACTCGTCCCCCTGTCGTGAACTAACGACAAATTAGCTTCGTAGCTTAACGCTAGCTGTGATTAAATTGGCGTAAATCCAAATTAACTTACCGAGAGACTACGTACACTTGTGCCTCCCCCCTTCAGCAACGTATCCGTTCACTGCCCCGGTCACTGAAACGATTTAAAAGTAGTTTATTTCTGGTGAACCGTCTCCGTCGTGTGCCGAGCCTCAGCTTCTGTCTGGCGCTCTGAAGCCTCCAACGAGAAACTTTTGAAACAGTACTTTTAAATTTTGACGAGCCAATAGCAGGAGAGTAACGGCCAAACAAACGACGTCATTGGTTCAGAGCGTACACGTGACCAGGATTTGCGCGGGGCATCACGGGAGGTCGAAATAGTGTAACTAGCTAAGTTTTAGCAGCAGATGGAGACATTGTTCCGTGAACGGTTTTATGACCAATAATCAATATTTGTAATGCGCCGAAGAGCCGTGACACTTTAAAGCATAACTATAGAGGAAACACAGTGTTTTCACTCATTAACGCAGTAAACCAACGGCGGGAAAAGTGTTGACATTTAACGGCTCTTATTTCAGATATTAGTCGGATCCATTTTCTGGTTTACTTCAGTTTTTGTTTTTTTTAACACTGGGACTTTTACTGAGGTAATGATGTGATTCCTTTTTCCTACTTGATTTCACCTTCAACAAAAGATTATTATTAAATAATTAAGATATAATTAAAATACCAGGCGTGTACATTTTTTTCTTATGATGGAGTCAGTTGTAAAGAAAACGGTGTAAATATTCATAGGAAATAACATCATTTTAAGGCTCCACTGGGACTGAAACAAAAGCAGAGCAATTTACTGAGGCCTCATGGGAACTGTAGTTCTATGCTGTGGTTCTCTGATGGCGCCCCGATTATAAAGCGTTTAAACGTGCTGTAAGGACCCGATTAATCTGTGGTTAACATTTAATTCACATACAGATCAGTTATAAGTCATAAGGCACAAACAGCTTTTGTGTTGCCAGAATATCAATATCAATATTTCATAGTCAGCCCCCCCCCCCCAGTGGATCCCAGAAGAACAGGGATCCTAAGACACAAGCAAATATGTTTATCATTGTAAACGAATAATAAGAAAAACTGCACAAATGAAATTTAAATTTGAGGTGATTTTTCATACACGATCACAAAGGACCTGAACGTGTGAGGTGATCAAACAAAGTCAAATTAAATGATGAATAAATGACATCAAAATGATAAAGTGCCTCCCACGTTCACACACTCTGTCTGTTTCAGGTTTATGAAGTGACCAGCGGCGAGCAGCAATCCATCTGGACCGTCCGCCCACTCAGGCCCCCCGCCCGCCCCAAGGAGGACGAGGGGGTTGCCCTTTTTCACTCACCTTTAACACTCACACACACACACACACACACACACACACACACACACACGCCTTATATCTGACATCTACTTTAGTTGAAGCTTTAGCATGAACCAGTTTGGGTTTAGTTTGTTAAACCCTTAAAACCAAAACCTGCCCGTGGTCCCACTGCCTCTAAGTGTCACTGGGATGTTAAGGGGTTAAATGATTAGTTAGCTCATCAGCTAACTCAACAAGCTATCACATATCCTAAAGACGAGATGATAAACTGTCATGTGAGTTTCCAGCAGTAACACTGGTTCCTGACTCAAAACCAATCATGAGCAGAGACAAAGTGTGTGAAGACTCCACCCACCTATAAACTGAGCTGAGACACCTGACTGATTGAAGGCCACATCTGTTCACATCTGTTCATCTGTATGTTGTTCCACACTCTGAACCACAGCTGAGTCTAACACACCTGACAGGTACGCAGCCCCCACCCAGAGACAAACTGTACACAGACCTCAACACTGACATACACACACACACACGACCATCAGCAACATCTAAGGACTAAAGATGTTATTTTCTGTCGTCTGAAAACAAACAAATCTGACGTTGAAGTCAACATTTCTGCACCAGCCGGCGCTCCACGGTGTGTGTGGGACTCTGTTCCTTTCGCCCCTGCAGGTTTAGCTGTAAACTGCACCACCCTGGCAGTTACTGGATCTGAACTCTGAACATCCACCTCCGTGGTGAAAGTGTTAGTCCACCTCAGCGCCTCCATGTCGTCGTGCAGGGCAGCAGCTGCCTTGCTCCAGGGTGAGGCAGCGCTGACCCAAACATGTCCGGCCTCGTCAGAGAAACATCTCTCTGTTACAATCTGCTGTCCCGCAAAAAATCCACTTCATTACCATAACAATTTTAACTGCGAGGGTGAAAGCAAAGTGAGGTGGGAACAATTGTATTGTTTACCCCCCCCCCCCACTCTCTCTCTCTCTCTCTCTCTGCCTCTCTCTCTCTTTTTGTCATCAGCAGCCCACTCAGACCCCGGGTGACGATGACCCTTTCCGGGGGCAAGACACAAACCCAGAGCGGAGAAGAAGAAGAGCGGGTAACTTCGTGGTCGGACAGACAAACGTTGGGCTGCGTTCACCTCCGCAACCGACTCGCATCCATCTCCATCTTCTTCTCTCTCTGTCCTCTTCTTCTTGTCTCTCTCCCTCCATCTCTCTGTCTTCCTGGAGGACGAGGAGGAGGCCTGGTGGACGTCGACTTGGTGGGACGCTGACGAGCATTTCTCTTCAGTTTGAGGTGAATTTGAATCTTGATATTTGTGTGTGTGTGTGTGTGTGTGTGTGGAGGTCGTAGAATGAAACCCACAGACAAACTTCACTGTTAATCGTAGAGGAAAAGCAGCCGTTTGCACTGATAAACATCATCATCATTAGTTTATCATATTCTCTTCAAAAACATCGTGTTTATCTGGTTTTGGTTTCTGACCCTGTCGGTGGTTCTGTGTCCTGATGATCCACTTTCACCCGGGCTTTAACGACAAAGATCAACTTTGATCTTTGTCATGAAAATTATTAGGTAAAATTTCCTCCTCTGATCAGTTGAGTCTTGATATAATGTGATTTTCACACAGTTCTTTGAAGCTGTAGTTTGTTTCAGCAAAAAGACTCAAATTATAGCAGATTTTACATATTTTATTTCATGAGCTGAATCCAGCAGAAATTCATTGATTATTTAATCCACAGAAAATTAGGTGACTATTTGTACAGCTGGTTCATCACTGTCCGTCTGCAGCTTCTTCCACAGGACGATATATAGTAATAAAACTAAACATAAATATGTCTGTTGGATAAAATAAGAAACTTTCTGACAGAATATAGAAAAAACCCAAACTGATGGGAGGAGAAAATGATCATGGGATGAATCTGTGCTGATCGTTCGTCACAGCTCTGATTTGGACATTATGGTTTAAATGTCTCGTATTTTCAGTGAAAATGTTTCTGCAAACAAAAACCAACCAGAGACTTTGATTCGTCGTGTGTTGATTCTCTTCTCACAGCAAAGTTAGTTCTTATTTAGCGTGAACAAGATTTTTCCTTCATTACAGCAGATTACTGGACGTGGAGTTTCCTGTCGGTGTGAACGACACTTACACTCATGAGCTATTCCACATTTTGATCTTTGTAAATTCAGACGTTAATATACAACGTCGTTGTTTTCCACCTGTGGTTCTTCGTTAACATCGTGACTAATTATCCTGCTTTGATACGAGCTGACGAGCTCGGGAGCGGAGCGGCGACACATTCTGGGTCCTGTAGATAATGTTGAGGCCATTCATGCTCATTGATGTGCCTGTCTATTATCCCACACTCAGCAGTCAATACGTTTCCCATGAATATGCAATCGCCTCTATTGACGGCTGTGCATCGTGGCTTCATCGCCCAGAACCTCCCAAACCTCCCAAACCCTCCTAAAGCTGGACCCAGACTTGAATTTCCACAGTGAAAAACCTGCTGATGTCATATGGAGCAAACTTGATCTGAGAATTAGTTGTGTTTGTTCATTCGTCGTCTGTTTGTCTGGAAGCTGGAGGTGCTTTCATCCCAGAGTTTTAGGGGCTTTAGAGACTCAGTGAATCAGTTATTTAATGTTCACTGTTACACAATCGAATTGTTGATTTTAACCCAGTTTTCCATCGCATTCATCAAGATGAACCAGGATCCTAAATGAGTCATCCACCGTTTAGAAATGAAACAAAACACCTCCAGCTCCGACATGAACAGAGGCAGAAAATTCACATGATTTATGGTTTTTATTTAGAGTCTGAGAGACGGAGTGGAGCCTCTCACAACATCCACACTTCACAGATCAAACTCTACTTTGGTCAATGAAGGTGGAATAAAGATGAAAATACAGAGAAGCAGGCAGCAGCAAAGAAAACGTGGACAAGGTCAGGTTTGAAACATGTGAGATCGTTACTGGCTCCAGGAAAAATCAAAAACACAGAGGGAACGTCAGAAACACTGGTAGAAAAAGAAAATATAAACCGTGACAAACATAATATAAAATCATGAATGAAACAAAGGAGACAGAAACAGACAGAGAGTTGGTCAGTGAGCAAAGTGAGTGTCAGTACAGACATGCTAACAGCTAGCAGCTAGCAGCAGTTAGCAGGACACACGGCTGAAACAAGCAGCTGATGTTTGAGGATGGAGTCGGTGTCCGAGGAAACTGAGCTTCACGTCTTCTTCATCGTCCCCAGTGAAAAGACGCTCATTGTTTGTCCCTGCCCCTCTCATCCTGACGTTACCGAGGCGAGGTGCAGATACGAGAGGTCAAAGGTGACCACATTCACCCCGGCAGCAGATGATGACCTCATAAATGAGAAGAAAACCGCACCGTGGTCGCGTTTGTTGTTTATTGGTGACGTTCGGTCGCAAAAGACAGAAAACGAGGGTGGCAGGCGGCGAGCGGGCCGACGGGCCAAACCCCGGCGCCAAGACAAAGATCCATATTAACAAAAACCTGTGATGACAGATGATTAATCGGCGTGGTGGGGTCCGCCGAGCCGCCGGACCCCCGGCTGACACCTCCACCACCAAACACAAAACCAAGAAACCCCCCGAGCCTCAGCGGCCCGGAGGAGCGTGGGCGAAGGGTGGAAGCAGGGCACCGTCCCCACGGAGCAGTGTGTGTGTGTGTGTGTGTGTGTGAGGGAAAAGAAACATTGTGTGTGAGTGTGTGGGTTTGTTCGACAGATTCTGACAGAGAAAGTGTGTGTGTGTGCTGGTGTACACATTTGTTAGATTGTGTGTGTGTAACACTGAGAGAAAGTAAAAGTGTGTGTGTGTGTGTGCATACGTGTGTGTGGGAGTGTTTGTGTTTGTGTGTTAAAGTGCCAGAATGAATGTGTGCTTCCTAAGTGTGTGCATGTGCTTTCTTGCAATGTGTGTGTGTGTGTGTGTGTGTGTGTGTGTGTGCATGGACCAACCAAACCCCCATCTGCCACAGGGTGGGCGGTTCGCCACACAACGACAATACACACCAACATTTTTGTATCTGTGGGCGTTCAAAAGACTCAGAGAGCTGCCGTCCTCCTGCTCTCCCTCCCTCTCCCTCTCCCTCTCTCCCTCCCTCTCTCCCTCCCTCTCCCTCTCCCTCTCTCTCTCTCTCTCTCCCTCTGATCCATCAGGAGGCTTCAGCTCCATCATCGTCTCTGATCTGCAGCACATTAGCGTCTCTAACAGAGTCAACACGTTGTGTTTACTCTCCTCCTCTGGACGAGGAATCACACGTTCACAGATTGTGTCCTCTGGACTTTATTTTGAAATTCAGATTTGAAGGTGTCCTTATGAAAAACGTCAACAAAACCTTCCTCCTCCTCCTCCTCCTCCTCCTGGTCTGTCCACAGACAGTGTTGGACTGTTTGTCCTGTGTCTGTGCAGCAGAGTAAACTTTATTCTTCCGAAGGGACGTTAGTCTTGATCCCAGCTTCACCTGAAGTGAGCTCAATCAGCACACACACACACACACACACACACACACACACACACACTCTGACGTCCTGAACATGTGACATCAAGACGAACAAAAATGCTTAAAGGTGCTGAAGTGTCTGTGTTTATTGCACAAATGACAACTTCATCTGATTGGATCTTGGATCATCATCATCATCATCATCATCATCATTAGTCCCCAACAGATCAATAATCTGATCAGAGTCTGTCAGTTCCTGTGTTGTTGTCAAACTGATGAAGTTGTTCTCTGAGTTTGTGACACACGTGTTCTTCAGTTGCAGTGAAATGAGCCCTCCTGGCCTCCGTAGTCCTCAGACTCTACTGTGATGACGTCATAACAGAATTATAATTAGTCTGTAAAACTGATGTAAATATAAACACATGAGCTGTGTGTGTGTGTGTGTGTGTGTGTGTGTGTGTGTGTGTGTGTGTGTGTGTGTGTGTTAGTCGCAGCTTCAGTGTGTCAGTCGGCCTCATCCATCAGACGCACGCGGGGCTGTGCAGTCGGTGTGTGTGGGCTCGCCTGGCACAGAGACAGCACGGTGACACGGTGCAGCCGGATACCGGCCATATAAGCAAACAGGGATCCTCGCCGGAGGCTCCTTATATGGAGGGGGAGCTTTCCGGTGTGACCGGAATTCCGAATGATGGCGCTTCTTCTTCTTCTCCTGTTTAATCTTTACACCTGAGCCTGAGGCGGGTCTCAGACTGGCACCCTTACAGTCAGACGCGCTGATCGATCAGCTGATGGTTTGATCTGTATTTCTATTGATTCAGACTCCAACATGCAGATTCTGCTTGTTTCCATATTTCGTCACGACCCGCTCCATCAGACCTATTTCTGGAGTTCCCTCTTTCTCTTTTCTCTTTTTTTCCTCATAACCAAAGTCCATATTTGGTGAGTGACGTCGCGGGACACCCAGAGATTCCCTTTATAACCATACCGCACCATCCCGCAGCTCTTTACACCAGATGAGAGGCGGAACAGACCAAATGAGGGGAAACACTGGTCGCCAGGTTTGAGAGTGGAGCTGAGCGCGTCAGGTAGAAAATGACCGCGGTGAAGACGGTGGACGAGGTTTGTGCGTCTCTGGATCATGTTCCCAAAGATCCGGTGTACCCGGCCGAGGGGGGGCTGTCCGCGCACAGCCTGGTTGTTTTTAAGGAGGAGGCTGTAGGGGAGGAAGAGCACGGGGGGAAACCCGGCGAGGATGGAGTCGGTAAGAGCCTGGGGCAGTGTGAGCAAGGTGCACGAGGAAGTGTTGCTGCATGATGATGATGATGATGATGAGGTGTGAAATGATGAGTGCTCTGAGCTGTTGTGTCATGACCTCACGCTGCTCCTCTCCCCGTGTCTCAGGTGACCTCCTGTTCCCGGAGCGCGGCGCACCTGAGCTGCCTCTCCACGGCGACTTGGCGCAGTACGTGGCAACTTTACGCACGCACCCCGTGGCGTTTACCGGCAAGTTCTCGGTGGAGTCCAGAGGTGCAGGAGGACCGTGGGCACCGGGGGACGTCATCAACGTGGTCAGCGCGGACATCGCCATCCCGGGCCCGGCTACAGCGTCTAGATCGCCTGCAGCGTCCCCAGATCTTTACGCAGCAGCAGCAGCAGCAGCAGGAGGAGGAGGAGGAGGAGACGCAGCGGACGCGGGGGACGGCACCATGGCGCACAGCCAGCCGGACATTAGCCACATGTACGCGCCCTCTCACCCACTCCCACACTCCCACTCCCACGCGGCGCCGTCCTACTCCTGCAGCGGGGACATATACCAGGACCAGTCAGCGGGAGGTTACCTGGCGACGTCCACCTGCGCCATGTCCTACCACGCGCCTCCGTCCTACAACACAGCACCCAAACCCCCGGCTGACGGCGCCGCGCTGCTCTCCATCATGCCCGAGTACGGAGGCTTCTACCAGCAGAGCTGCCAGAGGGAGCTGCAGACGGGCTTCCCCGAGAGGAAGTCCCTCCCGTACCCGCTGGACTCCCTCCGCGTGCCCCCCCCTCTCACGCCTCTCAACACCATCAGGAACTTTACGCTCGGCGCGCCCTCACCGGCCTCCGAGGGCCCGATGGCCGCCGCCTTCCCCCACCAGAACCTCCCACTCAGGCCGATCTTGAGACCCAGGAAGTATCCGAACCGGCCGAGCAAGACGCCGGTGCACCAGAGGCCGTACCCGTGCCCGGCGGAGAGCTGCGACCGACGGTTCTCTCGGTCGGACGAGCTGAGCCGGCACCTGCGCATCCACACCGGCCACAAACCGTTCCAGTGCCGCATCTGCATGAGGAACTTCAGCCGCAGTGACCACCTCACCACCCACATCCGCACGCACACCGGAGAGAAGCCGTTCTCCTGCGACCAGTGCGGGAGGAAGTTCGCCCGGAGCGACGAGAGGAGGCGGCACATGAAGATCCACCTGCGGCAGAAGGAGAAGAAGCCGTCGGCGTCCTAACTGCTGCTGCTGCTGCTGTAAGCAAGACTGTCTCCTGCAGGTCCCTGCCCTCAGAGCAGGAGGAGGAGGAGGAGGAGGAGGAGGAGGAGGAGGAGGAGGAGGAGGAGGAGGGATGTGTTTGGAAGCCATAAGTTCAAGATCAGGGAGGTCTGCCGTTGTTATTTATCTCACTAACTGACATGATCCAGATCATCAACTCAAATGTTTCTCAACACAATCAAAGCTGGACGCTGCAGGTTTTTCTGCCGCAGTGCTCTGTGGCCAGGCATCGGTGTGTCTGCAGTCTGTGCTTCACGCTCTCAGGGATTCAGTCACAGTTCAGGCTGCACAGAGACCAGACCCCTGCAGGAGGCCTCGCTGCTCCACATCTGGTCTCTGTGGTTCCAGCTGCAGTTCCACACACACACACACACACACACACACACACACACACACACACACACACAGTGACGTCTGAACACAAAAGATTCAAACGTAAAGTCCAAGAATGACACATGTTTGGTTTTGACCATCGATATATTGTAAAGTCTGTTTGAACAGTAGGAGCTGCATCTTCACACCTGCTCCATCACTGTGACAGTAGCTACATCACTGATCACCACTGATCAGCTGATGTGATCAATATGAACTCTTTAAAGACGTTGTGCAGATTTCAGGAATCATTTTTACACTGCGGCATTTTTGATAATGTGAACACCTGTACCTGGACAGGTGTCAAAGTGATGTCACCAGAGTGCACCCGAGAGATGCTGTGACATCACTAATAAGGGCGGAGCTAAGTCTTCACTGGTTATTGATGCAACAAAATGAAGGTTTTTTTAAAAGGTCCTGGTTTTGTATGTGAGCATCCGACTGGACGTCAGTTTGTACGGTTTCACTGAGCTCATGATGAGGCTGTGGCCTGGTGACCTGTGACCCGCTGTCTGCTGGAGGTGTTCCCACGGACCTGATGATGTTTGTAAAGATCTGACCAGCATTTCTACCTGATGAGACACACACACACACACACACACACACACTGGATTAATGAAAGTTCTCTCTTTGTGTTTTATCATTTTTATGCAAACAGGTGGAGCACTAAAGCTTTTCCTCTGCTGGGCTGATGCTTCTTGTCGATGCAAATAAATGTTTTGTTCAGTTTGACTCGGCTCTGGCTGCTTTTTGTTCTGTGTCAGTTGTTGATGATACAATTTTAGCCTGAATTTAAATGATCTCTTTCTAATAACGAGCTCCTGAGATAATCAATCAAGTTCATTAAGTGTGTATTGATGCTAGCTGCATGCTACTTTCTCACTTTAGCCTGATGGTACAGGTTAGATGGTGTTAGCTTGAGCTTTAAGTCGAGGTGCAGCTAACTGATGTTAGCTAGTTTCTACCTGTAGCCCAGATACAGTTTAGCTAACTATCTAGCTGATTGTGTGCCCTGTCCTGTATGACCTGACCTTTGCATTAGCAAACACTGGAGCTAGGTCCTGAGCACTGAGACGGTGGAGGATTATTACATGTTGACATCAACACAGTTTGAGTTTGTTGCTCCATGTCTGATGTGTTTATGGTGCATTAGTTTTACCTGTTCACCAGCGTCCACAGTGACAGAGAGGGTCATCCTCCTCTGGTGGGGGTGTTTCCTCTGGACATGGCCGACCATCTTGTGTTGTTTACTTCCCAGCTGTGACAACAGGTCATGATAACCATGCTAAAGCTAATGCTAACTTCTGTGTTGTATTTGTTAGCTCAAGGTGTCTTCAGAATAACTACGACTTCTGTTCCGAGTCGTTCATTAATTAACCTTAAAGTCCGTGTAAAATGAAATAGATTTGTGTTCTGCGTTAGTCACATCACAGACATGTGTCTTATTAACCATCCTGCCAACTTTGGATGTTGGAAAATTTTGTTTAGTAGGTGAAGTTAGGTTTTAAAATCATGACAAAATCAAGCAGGTCGCTCAGCTCTGGAAGCTGGGGCGTGTCTGCGGCAGGCACTGAAGCCCCGCCCACTTGCGAAGCTTCGTCATATTCAGACTGTCAATCAAACACCACCCAACAACGTTGATGCTAACGGTCACATCGTACCGAGCAGCTACGGGTTTGAGCCTCAGAGTCTGAGTCCAGCTCTGATCTGAATGTTCGGACACACACACTGAGCAGCGAGGAGAAGTCAATACAGTCCGACTGAGGCGCTCGAGCCGCCGCCGTCAGCGCGGGAGGCTCCGCGAGCACTGATACCGCGGCTCGATGGTTATCAGGGCTCCGCTAGCGCCGCCGAGCCGTTGAGCGCCGAGCCGCGGTATCGGGGCTAGCGGAGCCTCCCGTGCTGACGGGGGGGGGGGGCCCTCATAGTCGTCACAGTATAGCCCTCAAGGCTCCTGTTGCCGGTGGCGGCCAGCTATGAGCCCGGCGCCCCCGCGCCTCCCTCCCAGCTAAGTTTGTATCCGGTGCTAAGTCTGTAGCACTCGCTCTTATATACAGTGGCTAAGTCCCGCCCTTCCGTTTCCGGTAAGTGAGTCTTCAAAAGCGAAAAATTATCAATGAGGTTCAATGGTAGATAAAAGTTATTTTCTGGTCCCGTTTGAATTGGGCCATGGTTTTCACATGTTGTTTGTGATGTTTAAAGATAGTTTTTCACGCAAAGAAGAAAGCGCGAATATTTAGATAATGTCATGTTTTGTGTGAGCCCGCTTTGTGAACTACAGCTCTTCGCTGCTCTCGACGCGAATGATATACGTCACCACCGGACAGACATGGCGACCTCTCTGCTCTCTGCTCTCCCACTCCTCTGATCAGACGGGAAACGGAAGAAAGTCCAGCCGTTCCTGCTGGAGCGGAGACTTTCAGGAGCAAAACAAACCGACACCTGGACGTGAATCGCTGTGGATGGAGAAGAAAGGGAGGGAAAGGGCGATGGCGTGACGTCACATACGCGACACAACATGTAGTCTTTTTAATTGTGTTTTCTCAACAGCATTTACCTGAACAATGGTGCTGGAGTCGAATCGTTAGGGGCGGAGTCATAACTAGCTGGAGGCCCAATTACGTCATTGAGTCTCTCAGCCCCGCCCCAAAACCAGAGAAATCCATGTCCTCAAACTTTGAGCAACTAAACTCTAACTATTCCACGTGTTTCCAATCAAATCTCAGATTTCACTTCACACAGACTTTAATTTTAATGTCAAGCTAAAACTCAAAATCAAAAATCTTCACTTCCTGCAGATGTTTCACAATAAGAGCCTCTGGACGTCACCAGTCCCTGTGAACCAGTGCTGGGCCTGTGATGTGAAACAGATGGGAGTGTTTCAGAGTGACCAGCCTGACAGCTGAGGATGTACGATATGTGTGGACCTGACGGGTTCTGACTTCTGCAAACACACAAACCAGTCTCAAGACCGGGTTCACGTTTAGACAGAAAAGGCCTGGACTGACAGAGACAGAAGAATCAGACACGTTTAGGCAAAAATAAACAGCACATTTTATATGAACAGACAGAAAATGTTCATTATGCAAGCAGGGACACCGGGACTCAGACCTGATCTGGAGTCCACGTCCCACAGAGAAGCCACACACAGCACACAGAGTCCTCCACTGCTCCCGTTTGTTTCCTATAATTTCTGAAGTCGTTTATTTGAAATGCATCATTCCAGGTCTGAGTTAATATAAGAGCGATTGCAGATGAAGCATCATTGGTCAGCAGTGCATATATGAAAACCTTACAGTTAGGAGCTGACGGTGTTATTTGTTCAGCAGAGAATGAGCACGAGCTTCATCGTCACTTCACCTCCGACCCTCCGACTGCACTCAGCCTGACGCTCTGGAGACTGAAGCCTGGATGAGAAAGTGCCGGAGAAGAGTTTGTGCTGAAGAAGCTGAACGTTAGTGCAGCAGGCGTCTGGAGACGACCAGTCAGCCAGCGAAACCACAGACCGTCCTGAGGATCAGACCGGACTCTGTGGAGTCCGAGGAACCGTCTCTCTGTCCCACAAACAAACGTCACAGAAAAGCCTGAAGCAGGAAGACGATTCAAAAACAGACAGGGAACCTCTCAGCTCCGGGCGACCCGGTTCTCTGATGCTGCGTTCGAGGTGCGGTCAGGAGTCAGGACCATTACTATCATGTGTCAGTGTTTTGGTGCAGTGCGGCCTCTCATGCAACAGCTGATATGGTGAATAGACAGAAAGGCAACTGTTAGTGTTTGTGCAGGTTTTCAATAAGCATCAGCAGCTGCATGTTTCCAGCTGTGATCAGTGAGTGTGAAGTTGCAGGTGTTTGCTGCCGAGGTTCAGACATCAGACACAACGGTTCCCAAATCTGAGCCAAAGCAACAAGACTCTGACTTCCTGACTTCTCTCGAACGCAGCACTGCAGCCCCCTGCAGATCATCAGCTTTGTCATTTCTTGGCATCACTCATGTAAAAATACCTTTCAGGCTCTGACTTCAGCCGCACGTCACTCTCGCTCCAATTTTGGTGATTTTTCAGTGTGTAACGCTCTGAGCTGCTCGCTGCCCTCACACAGCCGCAGGAAACTCAGCGATTCAAGGAGCGAATGCATCATGAAAAATGTGATTTGATTTCCTCAAACAAACATGTGAAACTTGAGTGTCTCCATGACAACGGGCAGAGCCCGCGAGGCAGCTGCCAGGATCCTATCTGTGGCCCCAGGCTCAAGTGAAATGGGAACTGGACCTATTGTGTTTCACCTGTACAACACCTGACAGTGACGTCAGCTGTGCTGTACACCTGTTCTGTTTACATTCCTGGTCATGAGTAAAGCCCAGAGCTGACCCTCTCATTCACCCCCCTCCCTGCCCCTAACTATGATTGATTGATTACAGATTTTTTTTTGTTGTTTTGTTTTTTCCTGCCCAGCAGAGTCCGAGCTCAGGCCTCGTGCACCAACAGGGGCAATACACCTTAGAGCAGGCCGGCAGAGGGAGGCGTCCCTGGGCTGCAGGTGAGCGAGTCAGTCCGGTGGATCAGAGGGAGACCTCCGGGCCCGGGTACGGCTCCCCTCCGCACCTGAACTCCGGAGGCTGTGAGATCTCCATGAGCCAGACCTCCTTCTCCTTCTGCTCCTGCGGCTCTGGCTCTTTGACCTCCGCCTCCGTCAGGACCCTGTAGTAGTGACAGTCTCTGCCGTCGTCCGGGTCGTACGGCGGGGCCAGGATGTCCATGAACGCCGTGGGGCCGTCCACGGCGTCGATCTGGTGCAGGTTGTCCCGGTCTGGCGACAGCACACACGGGCCGCTCTCCTCCGTGTACTCCCCGGTGGAGCGGAGCACGGAGCGCCGCAGAGCGCCCACCTGGCCCGCGGGGAGCGTGCCTCCGGGCGCCCGCTCCTGCCGGTCGAAGCAGCTGATCCTGACCTTGCCGTACATAACTTTGAGGACGCCGTACATCCCCGGGTGGTCGTGCAGCGGGATGGAGGCGCCGCTTTTCAGCAAGAACACCCCCATGCTGAACTGATCCGTCTCGCAGATGTGCATGTAGGTGACCGGGGGCGCGCCGTGGTGGCACGCCACGCCGGGCGCGCTGTCCTCGGCTCTCCTCGGGACGAGCTTCAGGTCCGCGGCTCGAACTTCCGTCATCAGACTCCTGAGTTTGCCGAGGTTCTCCAGGAAAGACTTACCGGCGTCCTCGCCAACCCGGGGCGGGCTCCTGAAGGTGACGAGGGCCTGCCGAGCGATTCTCTGGACGATGGAGGTCATGTCGCCGTCACCTGGCATCATACCGAAGCGAGGAACGCGCTGCCCGGTCTCCGCTGGTCTCCTGTTAGCGGTAGCTCGGTCGCTAGCTCCAAAGATCGTCTATGGGCGTGATGACTCACTCTGCAGACATTTCTCTCTGTCGGAGTTTAGACTGTAGGATTAACTCTGAGACTCTTACACAACAAGAAAGATGCAGAGATTTCATCTTATTTGCCCTGTTGGTGACTGGTTTGTGAAGAATGGTCAGATAATATGAAATTCTCCTTTGATCTCATCCTTTTCATTGATGATGTGTTTTAGCATTTTAATTGTTTTGTTGCTGCATCAGCGAAATAAACGAATATTTGTATATGAAAAAACAAACAAATGAACACGGACCTGCTTATGTTATTTAAATCTTGAATATTCAATAATCTGGTGAATATATACTGGTCTAAATTATTCCTCATGACAGGAGGTGTCAATCTCACCCACAGGATGGGGTCAGAGGTCACTGGGACAGAGCAACTGTGTGAACTGACAGTTTATATTTATGTCAATAAAATGACACAAAGAGGCACAAAATGACCTCACTGTTTTCAAAGAGACATACAGCCTCCATAAAAAGACACAGAAGGAGCCTGAATAAACTCAAGATGGTGACAAAGACACAAACAATGAGTGAAACAGTAACACAAACACAAAATGAGTAAAAAGATGGAAAATAACCACAGTCTGTTTGAATCAGTGAGTCATGGAGGGTGGGAGGCCTGGGGTAGACATGTTGGTACCCTGGGATCTATTATCATCACTATCATTATCATTATCATTATCATTATTATTGTCAACCAGTAGCAGCAGTAGTTAAGTTGTAGTGGTTTTAACTATCATCATTATTAATGTGTAATGTGATGTGCAACAGAACAATATATAAAATACATAAATCAATATTTCGATAGGCATTAAGTGTGTCCATGAGGTGCCTGATGTCTGATGACACTGTGGTCCGCGGAGTTGAGGACGGAGTGATACCTCAGCTCTTTCCGCCCGTCTTCGGTCAGACTAACACTGCGTTCATTGGCCGCCTGTAACGCTCTGTTTTCTTCACGTGCTCATTCAGGCCTGATGTGTTTTCCTTTTCTTTTTCTCTCATGAGCACGTGAGTGTTCGCGTGTACAAATGACACTGTGAGCGCGAGGAGCTGATTTTCAGTCACAATCTCACGCGGTCACTTCACGTCTCTACCCCATTTTTGATTAACTGTCACACACGTCCGCACCAGTCGGTACTTAACGGTTTACACCTCGTGCATTGTGGGAAACGTAGTCCACGCGACTTTCAATGACGTGCTCAGCAACGCAAAACTGCATTATACTGAAACAGTGACGAAATAAATTCGTCATCGTCGTCACAACCGTCACAGAGTCACAACACTCCGACTGCGACGTGACGGATTCGTTCAAATACTAAGTAACGGCCTAGAGGAGGCACTACATTACCCAGCATGCCTCAGAGTATTTAACTTTGAACGATCTTTGCCCTTCAGTTATTATTCACACAGAACACATGTCATGTCTCAGCTGCTCTGACAGAAGTGGAAACCTGACATGAGCACATGAGCTAAACACCATGAACCGAGAGAAAAACACAAACAAACATCAGAAATCACAAATAAAAACAGACGCAAAGTGACGAGACACACGACAACTGTAAAGAACAAAGAGAAAGAACAACCTGGTGACCTCCTCACCTCCGAAGACACACATCCTGATGTTGTTGAAGATAAAATGTCAATTTTCTGTTTGGCTGATTGATGGATCAGACTATTGATCAGTGTCTTTGTTTACTACGGTGGCCCACAAACTCACAAAACAGCTTCATCAGTTTGGCAAAAACTCCCAACAGGAAGTGTTTCTGGGGACACAGTGAAGTGAGACCAGGCCAAAGGCTAATGCTAAGCTAACAGTCCATGTGATCGTAGGTTTGGGGGACGTGAATGGTCTTCTCACTTTTAACCCTCGTCAAAGCCTGGTAATAGCTAACGATGCTAACAATGCTAACAACAACAATAGCTAATTTAAGTGTTGATCTTCCTGCTTCATAACTGTGATGCGGTCAATTTGAAAGTGATGTCATTCCCAGCTCTGATTTCCGATGTCAACTGAACGCAGCGCCATCGCACCCAGAAGGAACCGTCGTCTTGATCCGTCAGCTTGGAATGAGGTTCAGCTGTTTCAGGGGTCAGAAGGTCATGTGACAGTGTCTTCTCCAGCTGCAGGGTCACTGAAACACAACACTAATAAAAAACTGATGATTGTCGTTTCATCGCACTGTCGCCTGCATAACATCGACACACAACATCAACACACAACGACACGCAACATCAACACTGACTCATGTGCATGACTCATTTGTTGTGGCATCTGTGTTTGACATTTCATTACAGAGATGTGGGCACTTAACTTGGACTGTTGTTCTGCTGGGAACACCCACCCACACACACACACACACACACACACACACACACACACACACACACATAAAAAGAAAGATGACAGCTAACTTCGTGGAGAGAGATGCTTGTTTGTCAGCGTATTAACAACTTTTTTGCCGAGGTCGAAGCAGAGAAACAGGAAGCAGTGGGACGGAGATGAGAGTTTGGACCCTGTGTTTTGTCTCCAGATCAAAGTGACTCCGCCTCCTTCTTGATTGATTTGACAATATGTCCACTATGAATATTTTCTTCTTCTCCTGCCTTTTATTTTGAAGGGCTGGTCCATGAGAAGATCTAAAAACCATCTCAGTGTAGTTCTCCATCTCCTCTCTCAGCTTCTCTCTGGAGCTCTAGTAACAACAGGTCGGTGTCAGCCAATCAGAAGAGAGGAGGAGGCTCTGAGCCTCGCTCTGATTGGCTGACTGTTTTCTGACTGATCCAATAAAAACAGAGCAGATTTCAGAATAAAACACTCAGAGAAACCAAATCCTGCAAGTTGTTGGATGGTGGGTCCAGGTGGTGGGCGGGGCTTGGTGACTTCTTTGTTGTGACATCACAAAGTGACAGGAAGTACTTTTGTACTGTATGGAGCTTTAATACAAACATCCACCTTTGTACTGTTGTTCCTTGGCTCCCAGCTGAAGTTTCTGGACTTCGTGTCCCTGCTGGACGTCCAGTGACTCTTCCTCTCGTGTCCTCGTGGTCACTCTGTAACAGCCAGAAAAGAAAACATCATTTGCACTGACTGTGTGTGAGTGAACTTGTGACCATGAGGACGTGTCACCTCCTCACTTCCCCTCAGCTCCACCATCTTCAGCCTCAGAGTCCGTTTGACACCCACCTCCTCACCATGTGACACGGAGGCTCGGTCCGCTCGCCAAAAACGCTCCCCAGAGAGTTCTCAGTCAGCGGTGACGTCGCCGTTCTCCTGGAGCAACATGTTGTTTTTATTAGTAGGAAGTGAGAGCAGGCTGAAAATAGACGGCGTGATTCAGAGCTCGGACGCTTTTAGCCCTGATGTCGAGCCAAACTGTGGAAGCGTAGGTCGTCGTCCAAATCAAATAAACAGGATGATTTATTACTCTGCAACACACACACACACACACACACACAGCCTTGTATATTTATAACACAACAGTAAACAGCAGAAACAGTGTATGTTGTGTGTTTGTTGTCGTGTCACTGTCACAGAGTCGTGAGGCCGCAGGAGGCGTCGGCCTGAAACACCAACAGCTGTGATATCAAAGAACAATCAAAACCAAAAAAACTGAAGGTAAGAAGGTGACTACAACTCCCAGGGTGCACTTTGGTGAGAGCCTGAAGCTAAAATCACTGTTCCAACATGTCTGACTCACAGCAGTGGTGTTTGTTCTGGACGATGAAACTTTGGAAATCAAGGTTCATGAACTCCTGGGTTTCTTTGTGGGCCTCAGCCTCGTTCTCTCTGCAGCTCGCTTCAGCTTCCTGCAGCAGTGTGGTGTCTGTCTGTGTCTCTGTGGGAGCCTCTGACTCTTTGTAGTTGTTGTGTGTCATCACAGTCATTTTGTGTCTCTTTATCATTGTTCCGTGTCTTTGAGGCCGTGTGTCTCTCTGTTGTTGTTTTGCTTCTGTTTGTGGTCATGTGGTCTTTACAGTGACTCTGTGTCTCTGTCGCTGTGTGGTATCACTTGTGTGACCTGTGTAACCCTGACAGAGACTCTGCTGGAAGTCTGTTGATCGATTATTGATGACATCGGCCTCAGAGAAGCTCCGTCTCCTCTTCCTGTGTCTCCTGTGTTTGCTCTGATAACCGCGGCGCTGTGGCGGGTTCGCAGGAGCCGGGCCGGGCTGATGTGAGGTTTGCGTGCCGTTGTTCCTCAGACACTTCAGCTTGAGTGGATCCAAATGTGTTTTGTGACAGAGGCTCTGGTCCACAGGGTATAGACAGGAAACTGGATCCGGGGGCCAGAGACTCTCACAGGGAACCTTCACATGCAGCCTCTGACACCACACGTAACCCTGCGTTTGGATCCAGTCTGTTCCCTGAGAACACAACAATAACTCATGTTTCATCTGTCAGACACTTTTATGCTCCACTGCCCCAGTGGATTTTGGGTAAAATGCCTGGTGCATGTCTCTGTTATCTGCTGCCCACACGGCCTCAGACCGCAGGCTGTCGTGCTGGAGATGCTCACACTGATACGGCAGCGTGACGCCTTCAGAAAACACTTTTCTCTCTGCAGAGACCTGTCCGACGTCAGAGTGCCGATTTCACGGCCGGCGTTGTGTTGTGTGAGTCTCTGGTGACGTCAAAGCGTCGTGTTACCGTGTTTACTCTCTTCATGAAAGATCAGCGGCGGCCTGCAGTGTTTATTGACACGCTGTGATGAAGCGAGGAACCATAACACAACAAACCAGTTAACATTCTGCCGCCGCCTCACACTCAGCTCACACTCAGCTCACACTCAGCTCACACTCAGCTCACACTCAGCTCTCCCAAAGAACAGATGGTTTGAAGTGAATGATTCTTCAGGCAGATAAACAAGATGGCAGCTGCTGATATGATGTGGAAAGCTTCAGCTGATGGTTCAGGAAGATTCAACAAGCTCCACGTGGTGCGAAGGCAGACGTTTGTCTTAAAGCTCCATATGTTGCTTTGTCATCTGTTGTAATCAATAACATCTGATTGGTGGAGGGAGCTCAAGGAGGAATTCTGGGAAATGTTGGACCTCAGTTACTGACAGAAGGAAAGGTGAGCCATGATGAAGGCTGGTGAAGCAGGAGAACACTGAAGCGTTCATGTGAACACAGCGACACCAAGTGGCTGTTTGTGAGAACTGCAGCAAAACACAGAGCGAGCTGCAACCGCATCACGAACGACCAAAACCTGCTCGACTCAAACACCCAATTATACTGTGAATTAGTGACATAGATCTGCAGAGTAACCGTGGCGACCTGGGAGCGGTGCTGGTGACGGTGGTGATGAAATCAACAGAACATGGCTCAGTGTCATGTTTGCTCTTTAATCTTCAATGGTTTCATCACAGACCAACAACATAAAAAGGTTCAGGTCTTCACAGTATTGCATTTTGCACAGTGTTATACAGACGACAGAGTTTCAGAGTGAAGGCACAAGACTAGAGATCACCTCTGCAAACCAAATCCCTACAGACGAACAGGATGAACTCAGGGATATTCAAACTCGGCCACAAACAGAAAAACTAACTTTGTCTCTATCGACTCACGGCGAGAAAGGTAGTAGTGTCGTAGTAATAATAATAATAATAATAATCAAACTAACGTTACGAGTCCAGTCGCTGTTTCACCTTCTTCCTTTTTTCTCTTTTGCACATTCGAAAACTCAGAAGTAATAAAACTGACTTTCATCCTTTTCCAAACCTGATTGTCCGGCACACGCCAGCCGCTGCAGCGGGAACCCGGCAGCGCCACACTAAGTGCTCTCGCTCCGTTTAGTGCAACTCCCTCTTCCAACACCTTTAAAATAGACCTCGCTCTGCTACAAAAGTACACATACAGCAGTAGTACAAGATAACAGGATTTTATAAGTACTTTGCTTTTTTTGCTACATATGAAGCATGCTTTCACAGTAACACAGTAGCTACATATGTAGTAGTAGTAGTAGTAGTAGTAGTAGTAGTAGGTGGTAGATCTGCATCATGCGTCCAGTGTCTGAGTTTTTACCCTCACCGTCCGCGAAACTGTTAAAAACTGATGACTAATGACTTCATGTTTTAAACTTTATATTTAATATATATTCCATTCAACATGTAGTACTGCGTACTCACTGAAACTCTAGTATTTCAATCTGAAAAACAAACACTGTACACATCTGGTCTGAAAATACGGGTCACGTTCAATAACTCTGGAACAACCAGGTCTTTGATACGGGTGCCTGCGAGGTCCATTTCAGACTTAATACGATTAAAGCCGATTTGAATCAGATCAACTCAGTAGAAACAAGTAGATAGTACAACATCAGGCAAATCCGAGGGGGGGGGGGGCACCTGTATTGGCACATTTTACAACAAGTGTAAACCTTGTTCAACAGCCCATACGTCACGATGGGAGCTGTAGCTTGTGTCTTGTGTGAGGCGTTTAGGGGACATCTGTAAATTGTAGCGTCTACGTTTGTTAGCTGAGTTCAAGACCTGCAGGACTTTAATCCGAGGAAGTTTAAGGGCTGGTCCAGGACCTGCAAACACCCGGCTGATCAATAAAAAACAGTGAAGACATGATGTGTGTTTGTTCTGCCGAGCTGAGCTTCTGTCAGACTCTACTACTTCCACTTGACGACACATATTAGCTTTGTATACAAAATATCTATCAACACCGTCAACGAAACCTAAACCAATGACAGCAAAGATACATTTTACATCAAATAACCGTCTTTTACATTTACATTCTTATGAACGCATGAGTGCAAAGATGACGTGTAAACAGATCGTACGGAACGATACAGAGGAATGACTTCTACTGAACAAGCCGTCAGGACTGTGTTTATTGTACTGCAGATGCACTGTAAGCGTTCACGGCACTGTAAGTCACTTTGGATGCGAGCGCTGATCACGACCTCATTCGCTTTTGTTTTTTGTATGTGTACGTGTGTGTGATCGGAGAATCTCCACCCGTTTCTACGTGAAGGAGCGCGAGTTCGAGACCCGACCAGCTCTTCACTTTGAGCTATTTGTTAACTCAGAGTACATTCGTTATATGTGTGGCGTCCTCCAGAACTGGGCCACGCCGCCGCCGCCGCATGACCACGGCCTGTTTCACCTGGTAGTGTAGTGGAGGGGACGTTAGCACAAAGATAGCATCGAGGCTTTGAGAAGTCTGATGGTTGATTTTTATTCTAATTGTCCACAAACACGACCAAACCAAACGTCCGTCTCTGCTGGGAACTGTAGTTTTTAAAGAAGCCATTTGTACATTTAGCATTAGCCTGCGTTAGCATTGACTCGGTATGAGAAAGTTATAAGGCAGCCAGACCAAGCAGAGGCTAGCTGACTAGCATGCTAACTTCAGCAGGAGTGGCATCAACATTTCATCACTGCAGAGGAGCGTTGGGTGTCAAGAACCTGGCGCTGGTCCTGAATCAGTCCTGAAGAACTGAGAACTGAGGATTCTGGGAACGTGGTTGTGTGTAGCTCTTGAAATACTTTCTTTGTTTCTCACCACAAATGAGACTGAACATGTTGGATGAGAGGAATGAGAAAACTAAACTGATATCCACCTCCTCCTGGAGAGAAACAGATGCTCAACTCACGTAACAAAGGTTTTATCTTCTCTAGGTAAAGTCCACAGCTGCTAATGCTAACATTAGCCATACTTTACAAACAGCTCAAAGGCAACATAGCACTGTTAGGATACAGTCATTCTAAGCTAACACCTTTAGCCTCTGTCCAGTCTTTGTGCTAAGCTAGGCTAACACGCACTGTAGCAATCTTTGCACTAGCTTAGATGGAAAACAAGCATCGCCAAACATGTTGCACTGCACCTTTAAATAAAGGAGGAGTCAGTGTGTCTCCACTACACTTCCTGGTTACGACCAGCAGGACGATGACGACCGCCGGGAGAAAAAAAAACACAACATACAAAGTCAACGTATCTGACGAGATTGGGCTTACTGCTGTGACCTTTGACCCCTCCACCAACAGCAGCAGAAGAACTGATGTGACCCAGGTGTGATGTCGACGCCCCGCCTGTGCTTTAAAAACCAAATCAACGCAGCGACGACGACGAGGCAACATCTCAGCTACAAACATCTTCTTCTCTGGTTGACTCATGGTCATTAATGATACAGACAGGTTTCCACAGCCAGGTCCATGTCAGCTGTGTGTGCACCTGACTGTCATCGTCTTATGAAAAAACCACACTGATCAGATAATTGACCTCTGACAGTGACAGAAAACATCTTCATCCTCCAGCACTGAACAAGATTCAACACGATCTTCATCTCTGGAGCCGGCAACACGGCCACATGTCCCGCAGCCTGATGGCACCAGCTCAGCTGACGGACCTGATTCAGGGCCAAGCATGTGCCGGACTTTAGAGACAAACTCACTCACTAAAAACCAGGCCTGTCATTGATGCAAAGACCTGCTGTGCCTCAGGATGCTAAGCTAACGTAGCATGCACACTGTTTGGATGATGACCCTCGTTAACGAGGGATGGTCCATCGCTGCTGTTTGGAGTTGAAAGCACAGACGGAGAGAAGATGAGCGGACTGAACCGGGCTGAGACGTGACGGTCGGACCAGAGGAGAGGACAGGTCGCCAACGGCAACGGGAACTATTTACACGAAAACTGAACCAAATCTTTAATCTGAGAACGAATATAAAACCAGATCTGAGCTGAAGTGTAAAACACTGAGGAGAATCCAGAACTTATGGATCTACTGAAACGGTGGAGGTTTGTGCCGTCGAAGCTGTCGCTCGTTTCTGTGTTTGAACACTGAAACTTTATCAACACCTTCGTCCTGCTGTGGTTTTATTTCAGCGGAATAATCAATGGAAAAGTACAAAACGCCACAACGACACAGTGACAGAGTTAAAAAAAGTTCATGCGGCTCTATGTGTTATTGCATAATGTAGCTGAACCCTGTGACGCAGCATCAGACTGATGGAGGAGTCAGTGTTCACTCTGCCGCACGTTACATTTCCACTTTCATCATGTCGTTGTCGCTGGTTTCTCTTTATCTCAGAGCAGCACATCTGTCAAGTGACAAATGTTTGTTCTAGTGACAAAATGTTGGGTTTTTATATTTTACATGAATAAATCCTCAGTGTAAATACCTTCATATCTGTGTGTAACTGCAGGGACGTTTCCAGGAGGCTGAACGTTCAACTACTGCATCTGTGAAAATAAAAACTGAACTTTGATGTTTCATGTTTCGGGGAATCGTCTTTTTCTGACTGATCGATTGTGATTTTTACGTTTTTACTGATGAGATTTTGTCTAAATTTCCAGATTTTCAAACTTTTCTACGACAAAGAAACTTTTACAACTTGATGTTGGGATCAGTTTGCAGGAAACACGTCAGATCTGAATCAGTGAGTGAGTGTTTTGAACTTTTCCACAGGTTATGACACTGGAATAAAGTCGCCGTCGCCCTCTCTCCCTCCCTCTCTCTGTCCCCACAGTTCTAGGCCTCGTACCCGGCCGAGCGGCGCCGCTGGTGGTTCCAGATGTCATCTCTGTGCTCGGGTCGGCAGAACAGCCTGGACGACTGGGCCAGGCGCTCCCGGTGCTCCCGCTCCCGGTCCCGCTCGGCGCCGGCTTTGGAGAATGGAGGACGGCTGCCAAACTGGGAGGACGAGTGTGTCCTGTTGTCATGGAGACCGGACGAGGACAGCTGACCCCCCGCTGACCTGAGGACGACAGGAAACACAGACAGTTTCTGTTAATAACTGCTTTTTAAAACCAACGTTACAAAGCGTTTCCCTCCAGGTCTGCTGTCAGTGATCAGATCATTCTGATCACTGATCAATCAATCACTGTAAGAGGAAGGAAGAAAGTGCAACGATATGATTCACACTCACTACAGGAAGTTGGTGATTTTCTTTCTGTCAGTTTATGATGAGTTTCTTACAGTAGGAATGACGTCATGTGACCGACCTGCTCTTAGTGATTCTGTGAGGTCCATTGTTCGTTGGCTGCTGGTGCTGCTGAGGAGACACCAGAGGTCAGAGGTCACCATTTCGCTCACAGCACTCAACAACACATATCATGATGTGTGTGTGTGAGTGTGTGTGTGTGTGTGTGTGTGTGTGTGTGTATGTGTGTGTGTGTGTGAGTGTGCACCTTGTAGTGGTTGCACTGCGGCGGGCTGCCGTTAACCTGGTAATACTCCACCAGCCTCTCGGCCAGAGCGATGCGTCTCAGCAGGTTCTCGATGAAACACTGGATCCGGACTTTGCCGCAGGTTTCCTGTCGAGCCGCCGCCTCCAGGAACTTCTGGATGGTTAGAACCTCCCTGGAGACAGAGGACACATTCAAGGTCTTCACCTGTAGTCGACTCACGACAAAGACACTGAAGCAAACTGATCGTCTGCCAATAATAATGTGACAAGGCAGCAGTGAGTCAGAACTGAGTCAGAACTGAGTCTGCATTATATCGGTGTTAAGTCGGCATTAAGTCGGCATTAAGTCGGCCCTGTTGAGGCAAACAGAGCTTCCCTCTGAGCACAGCTGTGAGGCCCAGACCAGGACCAGACCCAGCACCAGGACGTCCAGGGTGGACGCCACAGGACCCAGTTCCACTGGGCTGCGGCAGCGTGCCGCCCGTTTACCTCTCTCGACGCTCCAGTTCGTTCTCCGAGGCGTTGAGCTGCTCCCTCAGCGCTGCGATCACCATGACGGCCACGTCCACCTGCCGGCTCAGCGACCTCTCGCGCTCGGCGACCTCCTGCCTCTCCTGGGCCAGGTGCTGCGAGTGCGCGCGCTCACACAGCAGCTCGGTGTCGGTCTGGGCCAGCTCCGTGCTCACCTTGGCCAGGCGTCGCTGCATGGTGCTGTCCGCCGCCCGCAGGATGCTAGCCAGCCGCCGCCGCACCGCCGCCGAGGCCGCCGCCGTCTCCACGCCGGAGTACGAGTTCTGCTCTGGTTACAGTGAAGGAAAGAGTCACATGACTGAGCTGACACTGTAATCATGCTTATTGATCACTGATCACCTGAACCTATGAATCAGTGTGAGTGAGTTTGTAAACCTGAACCCACCGACCAGGTCCAGGTCCAGATCCAGGTCCAGGTCCAGGTCCGGGTCTGGCGGGAGGCCGAGAGAGGCCAGAGGCGGGAAGGAGAAGTGATGGTGGTTGAGGTGATGATGACCTGCGTCTGACTTCTTTGTGGACATTTTAATGTCCTGCTCAGTTCCACCTCCCTCTCTCTCTTCATCATTGTCCTCCTCCTCATCCTCGTCTCCTCCATCTTCATCTTCTGTGCAGCCGTCCTCCTCCTCTTCCTCCTCCTCCTCCTCAGCCTGCGTCCCCACGCCGACGCTCTGCGTGCGCCTCCTCACGGAGCTGTAGGAGTGGAGGTACCCGCTGTCTCTGCTGTCGCTGAGGGAGCGGGCGTGAGGAGGCCTCCCCGTGCTCTGCTGCCCCCTGCGGGTCGGGAGGCTCATGTCGTGCCAGGGGATCGCCGCCGTCAGAGTGTCGGGGAGTTTCCCAGTGATGCTGAAGCTGCCGGTTACCACGTCCGGCGAGCGGTACGAGTGGCGGTACTCCAGGTGCGCGCGCAGCGAGGCCAGGCTTCGGAAACGCTCCTGCTCGCCGCAGCGGGGGCAGCGGAACGGGAGGTCGCAGGAGGTGACGGGGTCGGTGACGGCGCCGCAGGCCTGACCGTTCCTCTCCAAGAGGAAAGAACCAGAACCTCTGGAGCACAACTTCTGCTGCATCACTCTACACCTGCAGAGACAAGAGTGAAGCCGTCAGTGCTGATCGATCGATCAATTAGGAAACTAACAGAAACCAATAAAACAACTGAGCTGAAGACGAAACGTTCTCTGGTGTCTCACAGACCTGAGCTTCTGCTCCTCAGACATTTACTGTGAATTTATTTGGCTTTAACATCTGAACAGTGATTAAATGTTTCATTGATTAATCCCAAATATGAGATCAATTCAGAGCTGAACGAACGATCAGTGTGTGAATCTGTTCACTGTGTGATTACAGCCTCAGCTGCTACAGTCACTTCATCATGTTTACTGGAACTGTCACTATATTCTGAGCCCGAACCAGGACCAGAACCGGGACCAGATCCAGGACCAGAACCGGGACCCAGAGCAGGACCAGAACCAGGATCAAGGGCCCACTTCCCTCCTGCCTCTCAGGCCCTGAACCCTGACTTGAACAAGGTCAGCTGTGAGTGGGTGTGTGAGCCTGAAGAGGAAAATCACAGGAAAAATCACTTCAGACATTTAAAATGTTTTCTGTGTTTCTTTGGGTTTAATGATGAGAGCTGGACCTGATCACACGTCTCTGTCCCTGTCTCTGTCTCTGTCTCCGGTCTCTGTCTCTGTCTCTGTCCCTGTCTCTGGGTTACAGTCCTCATATCAGTCCCTTTACTGTTGTTCCTTCATAAATAGCATCACTAACACCTGCTCGTCCAGCAAACACGTCCTGCACTGAATATCTCGTGTGATAGATAGTAAAGGATGTCCATCATTTTCCATCAACAGTCGTCATAGCAACCACCTTATGGTTCCACACACACAGGTGAGTTATGTAATTCCTGCGTTTGGCTCCACAGTGATTTATTTCCATCCTGAAGTGGAGCCAGGAGCAAAGACTGGGAGGCAGCGGGTGACCTGAGCAGGTGGACGGCGGCTTTACACACGCGCGCGCGCGCACACACACACACACACACACACACACACACACACAAACAAAACAGTTCATTCTTCCATTGAATAGCGTATGTTCAGCGCCTAAATGACCGTGTAACAGGTCACTCTCTGTAGCATCATTAGCCGTTAGCTCCGCCGGACTGATGCACGCGCAGCGGAGCAGGCTAACGTTAGCTCGCTAGCAAGAACAGAAACAACCGCTGATTCATCACTGAACACGAAGCGGACTCTCACGCGCGGCTCTTACCGGCTGTCGTTTCACGGCAGAACCGTAAACACACGTCTGACCGTTAGTGTCTGTAGGCGTCATGTCGCAGATGGAGACCGACAGCAGCCCGCATGATGTCATTCATTCAGCGGAGCACCACACGTCAGGCTAGCGACAGTTAGCCACATCAATAACAACGACACTTCCGGGCAGGACTTTCAAAATTAAACCAGTTTAGTTCATTTTCCGGTTTGGATTTTCAAAACAAAATCGGAAGGTATTGCCTTCACACAGTAAGAAAAAACAAAACGTCACGTCGTAATATAACACGTTCATTGTAAACAGTATGTTTGTCATTGTTTGTCAGGTTGTGTTATAAAAACACACACGTGTCGTGTTTATAACGTCAAAGTCTGGTTTTGTGTTTGTGTTAACAAACATGAAAAACATATCGTCAGAGCAACAAACCTTTTTTTGTCTCACATTATTCAGTAAAAAGTAAACGCATCCTTATTGTTGTATCGTCTGAACATACTCAACATGATGATGCATTCAGGTGAAATGTGAAAAATCGGAAACAATCTAATTTGAAATGAATAATAATCATCGTGGTGACACAGAGATCAGATGGAGTCTCAGAAAAAGTTTTTATTTTTCACCATGATCACGTGAAGTGGTGTCCTGTACAGTATGTATTACACAATCAGTGACTGTGCATGTTTTTAACAGCCCATAATATCATCACAGTTTTGTTTCAATGACGTGTGTCCCAGGTGAGTTCAGGTAGCTGCCAGGACAGAGCATCCAGCTGTTTGTTCGGTGTTTTAATCCGCTGTTAAACATCAGTGAATAAAACAGCCTGATACGTAACATTCATGTGCTGGTGGAAAAAATCCGACACCTGAGACTTGAGCTGCTGAGCAACTGAAAACTGTGTGTGTGCTTAAAGTAAACCCCCAGCAAGTGCTGTGTTCTTGATGCCACCACACGGGGGCGCCAGCGTTTACATCTACAGAGTCGCCTGCTTGTGAGGTGAGTTTAAATCAGGATTTTCTGTCTCCACAAACTAACAGCAGGTTCCCTCAGAAATCTCAGTTCTTATCCACTTCAAATGTTCGGGTGATGAATCAGAGACAAACCAGACATCAGAGAGGCGTCCTGTTTGCTGTGTGTTGTGTTCAACGGTGCGTTTGTCTGACATTCAGCTTCTTGTGAGGTTTGATAAGGAACAGTCTGACATTTTGGTCAAAGCACTGGCTCTCATGTTTCTGCTGTGAATATGAGGCCCACACAGGGAGGAAGCAGAAGTGGCACCGACCTCCCAAAATGTTAAACTGTTCCTTTAATGCTCTGTGACGACCGACGTTCACAGGCTGGAGTTGAAAAGTTAAAACATAATGCACTTTTTCCCTTCTCGCTCCCTCTTCCCTTTGTCTTTGAACCTCTCACCCTGAGACTTTCAGCCCTGAGCTGAGTCTGACAGGCAGCAGTGTTTCCTGTCGGTGTCTGCGCAGCCTCATCTACCGTCAGTGCCATGGACCGAGGTCTGACTCGGCTCAGGGCTGAAAAGTTCTCCCACGCTCTTCTTCTTCTTCTTCTTCTTCTACACTCTCTTCCTCCCCCTCTTCTTCCCTCATTTATTTCCTGTCCTGCGTCCTACTGGCAGTGCAGCTGGTAGTTGAGTTTGGCTCCCAGTCTGGTTCCTGCCAGGTGTTTGTTGAAGGCCTCGTCCATCTCTTGGCTCTGCTCAGGTGTGAAGTGGTTCTTCCAGTCCCCGACCTCACCTGCCCAGGTACAAACACAGTTACCCACTGAAGCTCACATCCATAAAAAACACTGAACCCAAGATGTTCTTTGTAAAATGATTCAGAGACCCTCAGGAACCTTTTCTGAAGATGACATTTCCCATGTTGCCGTGGGAGTTGGCCGAGCTCTCCTTCATGGCGGTGAAGGTGCTCTCTCCTGCGATCTGCCCCACCTGAGCCTCCGTCAGGCTGAAACCAAAAAAGCTGGAGATCTGCCGGATGCCCTCGCTCAGGTCCTGCAGGACAGAAGCAGAGCCGTCACACACAGAAGTAAAGACATCCACCGACCCTGACAGCTCTGAGGCCTGCTCTGACGCACTGGTGAGATCCACATTAACGAGCTGGACCTGAACCAGAGCTGTTGAAGCAGTTCTCCTCTGTGTTTTATTAGAGGGACTTTATTTACAGGTGTTCAGACAGTTCCACCATCGAACCTGCTGTTGCAGGAGATCGTGGTGCATTAAGGGTCACCACTGGAGATAGCTGTGGTAGCAGTGCGGAGGGATCAGCTCTAACTCCAGCTCATTTAGAAAGCTCTGCCAGTGTTATGTGGGCGGCCGGCGGCTGCAGGGGAGTGAGCAGGGTCAGGGTCTGCTTCGTGTTACTGTGGCCCACATCCTCCAGGGTGCTTCAGCACAGCCGCATGAATCCAGCAGACACCGCTGGAAATGTCGCGGTCATGTACCGTGTTATTGTCTTCACTTAGTGCTGCTGCTTTTAGTTGTGTCGTCGTTTCTCTGACCCTCAGTGTGTCTTGTCAGGTTTTACATAACTGCATGAACAACTACATAAGAAGCTGCATGTGCTGTAAGTGTTGAAGGAGAAACAGACCATTAACATTATCTGAGTGACTTTAACTTATAAATAAAGCATTGCTCCAGGTCACAGTGTGTGTGTCAGCACCTGTTTTAGCTCCTCATAGGTCACAATCAACACGGTGGGGTCGTCCATCCTCTTCTCCCAGGCCAGGGCATGGTCAAAGTATGACCCCCAAGGAACTACACACACACACACACACACACACACACACAGGGTTCAGCCTGAGGTTCCTGCTGGGTAATTGAGGCTATAAAGTGATAAGTGAACCTGTTGACCTGGTGCTGTTTGTACTGTCCCACGTCTTTATGGGATGTATTGTTCTGCATATGTTTGGTCAGTGTCTGTGATGTCTGATCTCTACTCTTCTATAAGCTCATCAGAAACTGTTCATGCTGATGCTAACGTTTCCTACCTCTATTTGCCTTGATGTTTGCTATAGTTCGATTTATAGCTTGTTAGGTAGCTTATTAGCCTGCGAATGAGTTAGCAATCAGGGAAAAGACACCTGGGCTGTGCTAACAGTGCTAATGCTAACCTTGACCACCATTTAATGAAACCTTGGTTCCACGCGCGCAGCACGTCTTTCAGTTTCAGAGAAACCTAGTGGTGATGTCACAGGGGCGCCGTACACAGGTAGCCGCTGAGCAGGTGTTTGCCGTGTTACCATAGTAACGTGGGGCTGAACAGATCACAACAACCTGGAAAATTCCACTTGTTATCCACATATCATGACGTTTAAATCTTATGTCACACAGGCTTCAATAACAAGGCATAGTTTTCCTAAGAAACAGGATTTACTGGCTTTTCTTTGAGGCCGCTGCAGCATCTCCACCCTGAGTCCACATGCTGTTTGTCCCCCTGTAAACCCAGTGGAGCTCCAGTCAAACTGTGACTGTACAAAACAAACAGAGGCGCTGCTCTGTGGTCATGAAAGTCTCAGCGAGGCCTTCGACCCCACATGACCTGACATGAGCCCAGATCTTCTCACAGATCAGTGACTCTGTGGAGTCTGAAACTTGTCAGGAAGAAATCTGGATTTATTGGTCACTGTCCTGTGCTTGCTATTTATGTTGTTGTTCAGTTTTCCCTCAACACATTGGTTTATGACGTATAGATTTCAAATTAAAAGTCCAAAACCAGCAGACCCACCATTCTCTGCTGAAGCAGCTGTTGAATCTACGTATGTATGAGTTTTTCAGGTTTACATCTTGGTGTGCAACCAGTGGGCTCAGAGCCACGGGGTCTGTAAACACTGACAGACTCACACACATCTGCTTTTGCATTCACTGGCAAGAAGAAGAAAAACGATTGTGTAATCACGGTTCATGAAAGGACGTCGTTTACCTCGCTCAGTCTCAGTTTCAAGGACCCAGGCACAAAGATCAATCATTCTAGAAAATCTTCCACCCAAACAGCTGAAAGGCCAGATCCTCTAATTTAATAAAGTATCATCTGGATCAACTCGAACATGAAGCTTCTTCCACTTTTCACTGAAGGTTTTTGGGAAACGTCAGCGGCCTGATAACCAGCATCCACTGTATGTTGTTCATTTGTTTACCATCTCCACTCAGGAAGTGGGAGTAGAAGGTTTCCCAGGACTGGACTGGGAGGACTGGGTTGTTGTTGGAGAAATGATAGAAGGAAACCAGGGTGTCTTTAGGGTTCCTGAAGATCACCAGCATCTGTACGGGACAAATCATGTCACACGTGAAACACATGGATCACATTTACACAAAAAAGGACAGATAAGAAGAACGTAAGAATAAACGCATGAGAGAAAGAATCTGTCTATGAAAATATAATAAAATCCAAATATTATCGAAGGTTATGATTGGACAGTGTCAGCCAATCAGAAGAGAGCAGGCTCTGAGCCTCTGAGCCTGCCTAAGGCTGTGTTATAGTGTCACACTCAGATCAGCTGCACATCCCATTTGCGATGTGACCTCTGACCTCTTGAACCTCTGTCTGTTTCTACAGTTAATGACATGAATCTATTTGAACGTACCTTAGTTTTCTTTGTGTAGAAGGAGGCGGGGATGTTGTCGGGGTGCAGGTGAGTCCCCAGAAACCTGGGAGACGGGGTTTGATCCACCACCTGAGGCGAAAAGTTTTTTAAATCCAGGTAGAAAACTGGGGACTGTTTGTGTCTTTGTGTTTTTAAAGCAGTGGTGAGTCAGACTGAACTGGTTTTACTGGTATAAAATGGTTCTGGAGCCTTGAGCGTCCACAGCTCATGTTGCATCAGATACAGACACAGAAATCTGATCATTCACCGATCGACCGGTTGATCACTCGCTTCCTGGGACATTGTTAGTTTATCTGGGTGACGTGTGTAATAAAATATCTGCACAGCTCAATCAATGGTGTGTGTGTGTGTGTGTGTGTGTGTGTGACAGGGACAAAGACACATGGACACACAAACACAGTTTATCAGACTTTATCTCTGTCTACCTGCTATTCTGTCTGTGTCACACACACACACACACACACACACACACACACACACCTTTAAGGCCTCTGGTCCAAAGAACTCGATCAGTGGCGGCATCCTGGACTCGGTTTTCATCCCTGTGGACTCTGCAATGATCTTCCTCACTACTCCCACCATCCAGTTAAAACCTGCACACACACACACACACACACACACACACACATTATAACATTATATTTCAAACAATCAGTGATGCAGACACAACACACGCTTCATAGAAACAGTGAGATCTCAGACTTGAAGGAGTTAGAGGAAGCACAGAAGAAAAAATTGTTGTGGTTCTTTGAATCAACAGGAGGTTACAAACAGAAAACACAAAGGTTCAGTCCAGGTTTACAAACATCAGCGTGTCAGGTGTCTGCCTGTATTGCAGCACATGATGTTCACATGTTCCAGCCTTTTCCAAAAATGGATATTTGCATACATGGAGCGTCGCCATGACAGTAATCTGATGGCCCTTCAGGCTGCTGCACACTCGTGGGGTGGGGGGTAGTTCTTACAGGGTAGGAAGTGTCTGACTGTCACGTAACCTGCCCTCAGAGAAATGTCTCCTGTCAAACTCAACCACAACTACCCTGTTTGTTTTTCTTCCTTCACACGCACCTACTCGCACGTTAGCGTCAGGTGAAGCCGCTTCCTGTGGTGACTGGGATTGTTACTATGTGATCTAAAAATGGCATCAGGGAGTGGAGGCCCTGAGCGGCTGCAGCGCAACACCCAGTGAAGAGATGAAACACTACAGGAGACCATAAAAGTGTTGGGGTGAAGGTCGGGCTAGTCCTCCTCTATCTTCCTCATATATCACCCAGATGTCAAGAAGCCATTATCTGTGGCAGTCTGCCGTGTAAGGCTGATTAAACTGCTCGTAACGTCAAAAGGGGACATTCAGAGGCCTCCCACTGCCTCCACTGTCTAGTCTCACACCCACAGATAAGTAGCTCTGTTATCCTGATGTGGGCTCCAGTCCAAATGGGCCCCTATATGCAATGGAGATGTGGGGCGTAATCTAGCATTCCTCGCAAAGGTGATTAACTCGTCTGTATTGGTGTCGCCTCTCCGCCTGCGAGCTGCCGTGCAAAAGGCTTTTTGAAAAAGTAAACACTTCCCTGAAAAGAAAACATGTCACATTCCTCAAATGCACTGCGGCGACAGCAGGAATGTCACGCTCCTCTTCCACCGAGACCAAACTGCGAGCACCGAGCTGCAGGCGGGAGGATGCTTTCAGACACCGGTCAGTCTGCAGCACCGCGTCCGCTCAGGTAACCGTGAGCAAAGTGGTCACATGCTGCTGAGCTCCAGCCAACACTTCAGTCTGGAAACACAATTTGTGACATTTCTGTTGGCATGGCAACGTTGAACAACTGAACCAAACATGTTTAATATCCATAGATTTGATATCTATACGGTATAAAGGTAGACTTTTGCCTGAAAGCCCCGTATGGTATGAAGGTAGACGTTTGCGTTGAATCTTAAATCTAATCTGTACAAATGAATCTCTGGAAAAAATCATGACACTTATCGTCACGTCAGTCACAGAGGAAAAAGACACAAGTCACGCAAACAGTGACGCTGCAACTTTCCCAGTCTCCACAGAAACCTGCACTGTGACTTGTAGAACATGTAAATGTGAGTTCAGGATGAAAAGGCTCTGTGGTTTGTCTGTTATCAGCTGTTTGTGTGATCAAGACAAGGGTCTGGTCACATTATCAAGTATTTCACAAGGTGTTCACCCTTCATCAATCATTTTTTAACTCAATTAGTCCACCAGGTATTAGACCGATCCCTGACTCTATCACAGCCGATCCCTTTAGTACGTTTAAGTGTCCTTGAATGCACCACAGATGGAGGAGATTTCAAACTGTGTTCCTCAAAAGCAAAAAGCTGCAATGTGACTTGGCAGTGACTGTGATGGACGATGGTCGGCCTGAGCTCTGCCGTCAGCCGGGGCAGCTGCAGATGTTTGTGGGCACTGGCGCTGATTGTGGAATGTGCAGCGGCTCATTTGCCCCGAAGGAAATTAGCAGCAAACACACAGGAAGTTCATTCCCTCTAATCACAACAGTGTGTTGAGCGTGTAACAGAAGAAACATGAGACGCCTCACTGCACATTACAGGCCACACTCCGTATCACTGTGTTTCATAACTGCAGCGACGCCCAGATGACCATTCATCAATGAAATCATTCAAGATGCTGACTCATGGTGATGCGCATGCTGGACCAAACAACAGTGTCTCTGTGCAGCAGCTCCAGGTGAGGTGAGCGCTGTCAGGTTTCAGTTTTTCATCTCCACACCTGGAAACATCACCACATGTGTTTCAATGAGAAACAGTGGTCCTTGTGGCCGTGGAGGCATTCATGACCCAGAAGCTCAGTCCAAGACAAATGTCATATCGTATCATATCGCATCGTATCGTATCGTATTGTGTTGTATCGTATGGTACCATGATGTGTTGTATGGTGTATACGTTGAGTTACTGTCCAGACAAGATGCAAACTTGTCTGCAACATTTTCTTGAACAGTGAAGCAGCTCATTTGTGAAACATTAGATTTTGTAACTGAATTTTATCAGTTGAAAGTTAAAGCAGAGACAAATGAGTGAGTTTCCATCCATTAAAGAGTTTGTTTTGTTTTGAAGGTTGTCATGTGAACAGGATTAATGATCAGACACACGCTGCTCGTATCAGTCGTATCAGCAGCTGCTCACATCTGTCTCGTGTTTCCACTGTAGGTACAGTAGGTCGTTAAAAACCTCCACTTTCACCACAGTTACAATCATTAACGTTACAACCAGCAGCAGGTTGGTCAAAGGGCAGCGAGCGGAGGAGACAGTGGGCCCCTGGGCACAAACAAGTGAGGGGCCCCTCTGCACCTCACCGGGCCCGTCACACCCACTCTGCTCCTCAGGTTCACTTTCATCTCTCATTGTTTCCATTTCTGCTTTTGTTTTGATAAACCCTTGTTTCATATCCTCCACTTCCTGTCCCTGTGGCGTGTGACAGTAAGCTCCGCCCTGATAACTTTCACCTGTCTCTCATTATGACATCCCCCACCCCCACCCCCACCCTCCTTGTTTTAAACTCTGCTGGTTAACCTCATCTTTGTTGGATTTGTTCGCCTGCTGCTCTGACGGGTCACCTGACCACCGCTATCTACTAAATCTACTTCCTGTTTCTGTTGTGGTTTCACCAGTCATTACTGAGACTCAGCACCTGCACCCAGACTTCAGCTTTTATTTCACTCCTCCTGTCACTCCAAAACTTCCTGCTAAAACCCAACAACTATGACTGACAGCCGAAGACAGGGCAGGACACATCACAGGAAGCCTGAGGTGCAGGTTTCACTTTCTGAGAGCCAGTTTGTCTCGACACAGCGGCTTCTCGACAAGTCGCACCAGGTTGAACTTTTGCTTTGTCATGTTGGCAAACTCATGCACCAGCCAGTGCAAACACACGTTCCTGGTAAACAGCTTTCTCACGTGAGGACGGTATCTCTGCACCTTTACGACACAGTTGTAAAATCAGCGCCTGTAAACAAACAGCTCTGTCACTGTCTCCTCATTCATGAATTTCTGTGTTTGAGGCTGTGCAGCTTTAATATAAAGGAAAAAATCATCTACAACAGCAGCTACAGGACAGGACGCTCAAACTTCAGACCTGAAGCTGTGACCTGAGGCCCCTGATCCACTGGGCCCCTGGACCTGCGCCTGGTAAGACCATTCAATAAAGCTATGCAGGGGTCAGAGGTCACCGCATTCTGAGACTGATGCATCGTATTTTCTTCAACTTCAAACAACTTTAACTTAAAATAAAGCCATAAAAACTAAACATAGACACACCACTCACCACATTTGGGGTAAGCCACCAGCATGATGTCATCCTCCCTGGCTCTGATGTCACCCAGAGCCTTCAGATGTTCCTCGGGACACATGATGCGCGGGTACAACACCCCGTTGTATCGGTACAACTTCTCCTCATCCTTCATCTCCTTTGCCATCTGCATCCTGGACTGTAGGTTGGTGAGGAGGGCGTTGGAGTTCATCCTGAGGCGCTTCAGTGTGCAGCTGCTGCAGAACGGAGATCTGGCTTCTGTTCACAGATGATGAAGAAGAAAAGAAGATTCAACTTTTCTTTTCTTAGAGAAGAAAAGCAGAAATCACAGAGTGAAGCTGAGCTGCTGAGAGTCCATCTGCTGCTGCCCTGTGAGCGAGCGAGCAGCACTGAGAGAGGGGGGGGGGGGAGAGAGAGAGTATGTAGTAGTAAAGGGAGGAGGCCCAGCACCAAGCACCTCCTCCTCCACACACACACACACACACACACACACACTTCCTGCAAGTGTGTGTGTGTGTGTGGAGGTGTGACTGATGGGAGATGCCTGTACAATGTTTGCCAGATGGGAGGTGCATGCTGACAGACTGATTGCAGACACCACTTTCTATTTCACACACACACACACACACACACACACACATACACACACACACACACACACACACACACACACACACACACTGTTCAGTTCAGCTGCAAAATAGCAAATTACACTCATTACAGAGAAGTTACAGTCCTCATGTTGTTTCCATGTGCAGCTCAGACTCAGACATTCACAGCAGCAGTGGTTGTTGTTGTTGTTGTTGTTGTTGTTGTTGTTTTCTCAGAAGAAGAAGAGGAAACAAAAAACAGAGAGAAACTGGAGAGGACTCCAGAGAGGAGAGGTTTAAGTGTGATCCCACTTTCTCCAGCCGTCAGGGGTGAAATGTGAAATAGAAAACTTGACAATGAGAAAAATGTTGCTTGGACTCTGTGGCCTCTGTGTCAGACTGTGGTTTTCCTGCAGGGAAAAACTTCAAGTGGTGACTTCAGTGATTCACACAGGAGACAGAGTCCGTAGATCAGGAGTGAGATTGGACAGAGAATACTGGATCCTTTGTTTCCCATCATGCACCTCAAAAATCACCTGCTAGAGGCCGTGTCCTTCAGAGGCTGTGTCCTTCAGAGGCCGTGTCCTTCAGAGGCTCTATCATTTAGACATTGCCTCCATTGGAGGCTTTGTCCTTTAGAGTTGATATTCATTCCTATGCTTCCTGTTGAAGGATGAACTGATTACAACCTGGTGGCTAAAGGTCAAAGGTCAGTGTGTCCTCTTCAAACATCTTTTAGCCATAACTCAAGAGGAGTCGTGACAAGTCGTGTCTCTTTAAGACAAACATTTGCGACGAGCTTCAGCCTCCAGTTTAGCTGCAGCTTGTCATTAGGACGGACGATGTGGTTTCAGTTTGTCTGGGAGACTTTATTTCATATTCCTCCTCTGCCTTTGTTCAATCATGAAGAAAGGGACCTTTGCCTGAACTGTGGAAACGTCAGTGCACCATTACCAGATAACTACCAGTTCCTCTACATTCTCTTGTGTCGGTCACTTCTCTTATAAAACCACTTCATTCTTTGCTCTGCGTGTAGGGGAAAGGATTTAAACACCAGAGTCCGACGTGGATGATGCTGCTCCTCTGGACTCAGGGAAGAGTACAAAGATGGAGGAACACTGTTTTCTAAAGCCAAATCCTTTCTGTACCGCAGGAGCAGAGTCAGGGAGGAGGCGTCCACAAACTCTTGGCATCTGAAAATGGACATGCTGGTGGTTGTGCTGTCAAGAGATTAAACTCAACAGGAAATATCCATCGCTGTAGATAAAACACACTCTTATCTAGCCGACATGTAGGCGACATGTAGCCAACATGTAGCCCACATGTAACCGACATGTAGCCAACATGTAGCCGACATGTAGCCGACATGTAACCGACACGTAGCCGACACGTAGCCGACATGTAGGCGACATGTAGCCAACATGTAGCCCACATGTAACCGACATGTAGCCAACATGTAACCGACACGTAACCGACACGTAGCCAACATGTAGCCGACATGTAGCCGACATGTAGCCGACATGTAACCGACACGTAACCGACACGTAGCCAACATGTAGCCGACATGTAGCCACTGTAGAAAACACATCCAGTCAAATTCTGACATGAAGAACCAGTGTATAGATGTGTGAACGTATAAAAGCTGCTCCTGAAGTTTCCATCACATGTTTCACCTCAGTGAAGAGTTATGGAGCGAGTGGAGGGGTTTTTAATGAACTGCTTTCAGTCCTTCAACATGGTGAATCCTTCATGTGGCTGAAGCTCTGGAGAGATTTTAAGAGTCCACACAGTGACTTTCTGCTGCTGTTTGTGCCGCGAGTTCAGATTATTTCACCAGTGGAATAAAGTCACAAGACGTTTGGTCTGGTATTGATTAAGCGTTACATAACACTGGCCTCATCCTGTGACATTTTTATTAGAACAGTGACAATAATGGTTCCAGACTGAGACGCTTCACGTCCCTTTGAGTGTTAACATGTAGGACATGAAGGTGATAAAAAGTATTACTGCTGCTGTTACTCCACAGACGGGAACATCTCAAAGTGTCTGTGTATAAAACCAACACATAAAAAGTCTGAGCTCCCAAACTCTGGAACATGTCACCTGCCAGGACCAGGTCTGTTGAATCAGTCGCTGCTTTTTAATCACATCTGAAAACTTTCTTTTTCACAGAAGTGTTTGGATTTTAAATCATGTGATATTGTTGGAGCTGTTTGTTTCTGTCAAACCATGTGTTCCCCTGTGCAAACCATGTGCAGTCTTTATTTAAACTGCAGTTTAAATAAAGATGGTCATTATTTACTGTTTTCCATTGTTTTAATATGAAATCGAGCTAAAGTTGATTTTCTGCATCACCTTCTGTTGTGAATGGTTGAAACGTGTTAGTTTTAGTCCAAACCAAGTTTAACAAGTTGCAGAAAAAAGTCGTATCTCAGGGTTAACAGATGGAGGATGAAGAGGAAGGATTATGGGTTTGAGTGGGAGACGTTGAGATACTGTAAATCTGAGCGGTTCTACTGTACGCTGCATAACTCCATCTGGAAACAGTCAGACTGAGGAGAACAGCTCGGTGTGGACGTGCTGACACAGCGCGCCGCATTAAATCATCTGTGTGTTTACAGGCCGAACGCTGCAGCTCACATGTTACCGACACTCTCATCCACACTGACGCTTCCTAATGGAGCCAAAGGCTGTGGATCATCAGCTCGAGTGTTTAGACCGGTGGAGCTTTTATCTGACTGTTGATGAACGTGGCAGGAAACAGGAACAGATCCACAGGACGATAAAGAGCGGAGGAAAACAGACATCTGAAAACTTCCTCCACAAAGTATATGAATAAGAATCTAATGTAAAGATCTCAGTTCTCTGTTTCTGCTGCTCTCTCTCCTCTGGTATCACACCCTCTCTCCTTCTCTCTCTCTCTCTGTCTTTATATACATTTCAGTGTCGGTTGCCCGGGGGCCCCACACGGTCACTTGAGAAACCGCTGCAAACAAAAATCTCCATTCACCACAGCACAAATGAGCAACCACGTATTCAACACACACACACACACACACAGAGTCCTACAGGGCCTCAGACATAATACACACATTTCCACGCTTCAATCTGTCACGCTTCCTCTTCTTTCTCTCGTGCTCTTTGATTATATGAATCATTTTTGAAGCCCTGCTGACTTCTCTCATATTCAGACCCTTACCCATCATGCCGTGCAGCATCCTCGGGAGGCGTCTGATTGGTCCTCGATTCATCCCTGCAGCCTGGACACTCAGAGGAATGAGGAGGGCTGCAGCAGATGGACCAGTGTGGGAAGAGACGGTGAAGAAGAACTGGTGCAGGTTCTCCATCGACCTGCGGGACACAAAAACTGACACGGCAAATATTTTCCAAATGACATCACCACTGACAGGCGGACAGAGACGTAGCATGGATTTGATTAAACCTGCTGCTGCTGTTGCCGCCACTTGTTCTGGAGACGCCCAGGTCTGGTCCGCCATGTTTGAAACGTCCTTATAGCACACCTGGAGTAGCACCTGGACGACAGGTGCACAGAGTTACACAATGGACTCTCTTAGTGCTGACTCACTGGAAACCTGTCAAACCACCACGACACTGCAAATTGATAGAAAGTGTGACATCACATCTCTTGAAAAACCTGGACACACATATATATATATATATATATATATATATATATATATATATATGTGTGTGTGACTGTGTGTGTGTTGGTGTTTAAGAGATTAGGAGAGATCAACATAAAGATATAAAGAACAGGACTTCACATTCACTGGCCTGGTGCCGGGCCTGGTTCCGGTTCCAGCACTGTCCTGGCCCCTTTAACATGGATCTGGTCCTTGTCCCAGTTCTGGTACAGCCCTGGCTCCAGTGGTCCTGGTCCTGGTCCTGTCCCATTCCTGTCACAGCATCTGGACCCTTTCAGGCTCTCACACTCATTCACTTCCAGCTGACCTTGTTTAAGTCAGTCAGGGTTCAGGGCCTGAGAGGCAGGAGGGAATTGGGCCCTTGTGTCCCCGGCCTGGTCCGTCACATTGATGGCTGAGGTCCAGTCCGGTCTCTTACAGACCATAGACTGTATATGATTCAGGCTCGTTCACGTGAAGTGTGAGTGTCCCACTGTCACATCATCAAGTCAGTTTATGTCCTCTCACTTTCAGTCAGCATGGACACTGACTTTGCTTCAGAAATTACCCACAGTTCATAGTGATGTGAAGTCAGATACAGGAGATGTTGTTGGAAGTGTTGCCACTGAACCGCTCCCAGTCCCTGTTCTTGCCCCGGTCCCAATCACCATTCTTGCCTTGATTCCGGGTTGGGTTCCAGTATCGGTCCGGGTTCCAGTATTCAGTACCCATCCGGGTACCGCATCGGGTTCCAGTGTCCAGTACCGATTTTGGTCCCGGTGCTGATACCGGTTCGGGTCCCGGTACCGGTTCGGGTTCGGATTCCGGTACCGGGACCCGAACCCGAACCGGTACCGGGACCCGGTACTTTAGGCTGATTTAGGCTCGTTCACGTGAAGTGTGAGTGTCCCATTGTCACATCATCAATTCACTTTGTGCCCTGGTCCTGGTCCTGGTCCTGGTCCTGTCCCATTCCTATCACAGCATCTGGACCCTTTCAGGCTTTCACAGTCATTCACTTCCAGCTGACCTTGTTTAACCTCTTCAACTCCGCGGGGACGCCGGCGTCCCCGAGCCGCTCCTCTTCTGCAGTTTTAGCTTGCGCGGGCTTACTACATTGGTAAACATGGCGACCGCCACGCTGACCGGGCCGGACTCAGCAGAGACACTCAGCCACCCGTTCAAACACTGGGCAAAGGGTACAGAGCAGGAATCAGGGGTGCGGGGGCAGCTGGCCCAAGCCGCTGGCCCCCGGTGAGAATAGTAAGTGAGCCACGCTGACCGGGCCGGACTCAGCAGAGACACTCAGCCACCAGTTCAAACACTGGGCACACTGTACAGAGCAGGAATCAGGGGGGCGGGGGCAGCTGGCCCCAGCCGCTGGCCCCCGGTGAGAATAGTAAGTGAGCCACGCTGACCGGGCCGGACTCAGCAGAGACACTCAGCCACCCGTTCAAACACTGGGGCACCCTGTACAGAGCAGGAATCAGGGGGCGGGGGCAGCTGGACACAGCCGCTGGCCCCCGGTGAGAATAGTAAGTGAGCCACGCTGACCGGGCCGGACTCAGCAGAGACACTCAGCCACCCGTTCAAACACTGGGGCACAGGGTACAGAGCAGGAATCAGGGGGGCGGGGGCAGCTGGCCCAAGCCGCTGGCCCCCGGTGAGAATAGTAAGTGAGCCACGCTGACCGGGCCGGACTCAGCAGAGACACTCAGCCACCCGTTCAAACACTGGGGCAAAGGGTACAGAGCAGGAATCAGGGGGGCGGGGGCAGCTGGACACAGCCGCTGGCCCCCGGTGAGAATAGTAAGTGAGCCACGCTGACCGGGCCGGACTCAGCAGAGACACTCAGCCACCCGTTCAAACACTGGGGCACCTGTACAGAGCAGGAATCAGGGGGGCGGGGGCAGCTGGACACAGCCGCTGGCCCCCGGTGAGAATAGTAAGTGAGCCACGCTGACCGGGCCGGACTCAGCAGAGACACTCAGCCACCCGTTCAAACACTGGGGCACCTTGTACAGAGCAGGAATCAGGGGGGCGGGGGCAGCTGGACACAGCCGCTGGCCCCCGGTGAGAATAGTAAGTGAGCCACGCTGACCGGGCCGGACTCAGCAGAGACACTCAGCCACCCGTTCAAACACTGGGGCACACTGTACAGAGCAGGAATCAGGGGGGCGGGGGCAGCTGGACACAGCCGCTGGCCCCCGGTGAGAATAGTAAGTGAGCCACGCTGACCGGGCCGGACTCAGCAGAGACACTCAGCCACCCGTTCAAACACTGGGGCAAAGGGTACAGAGCAGGAATCAGGGGGGCGGGGGCAGCTGGCCCAAGCCGCTGGCCCCCGGTGAGAATAGTAAGTGAGCCACGCTGACCGGGCCGGACTCAGCAGAGACACTCAGCCACCCGTTCAAACACTGGGGCACAGGGCACAGAGCAGGAATCAGGGGGGCGGGGGCAGCTGGACACAGCCGCTGGCCCCCGGTGAGAGTAGTAAGTGAGCCACGCTGACCGGGCCGGACTCAGCAGAGACACTCAGCCACCCGTTCAAACACTGGGGCACAGGGTACAGAGCAGGAATCAGGGGGGCGGGGGCAGCTGGCCCAGCCGCTGGCCCCCGGTGAGAATAGTAAGTGAGCCACGCTGACCGGGCCGGACTCAGCAGAGACACTCAGCCACCCGTTCAAACACTGGGGCAAAGGGTACAGAGCAGGAATCAGGGGGCGGGGGGGCAGCTGGCCACAGCCGCTGGCCCCCGGTGAGAATAGTAAGTGAGCCACGCTGACCGGGCCGGACTCAGCAGAGACACTCAGCCACCCGTTCAAACACTGGGGCACCTTGTACAGAGCAGGAATCAGGGGGGCGGGGGCAGCTGGCCACAGCCGCTGGCCCCCGGTGAGAATAGTAAGTGAGCCACGCTGACCGGGCCGGACTCAGCAGAGACACTCAGCCACCCGTTCAAACACTGGGGCAAAGGGTACAGAGCAGGAATCAGGGGGGCGGGGGCAGCTGGCCCAAGCCGCTGGCCCCCGGTGAGAATAGTAAGTGAGCCACGCTGACCGGGCCGGACTCAGCAGAGACACTCAGCCACCCGTTCAAACACTGGGGCACAGGGCACAGAGCAGGAATCAGGGGGGCGGGGGCAGCTGGACACAGCCGCTGGCCCCCGGTGAGAATAGTAAGTGAGCCACGCTGACCGGGCCGGACTCAGCAGAGACACTCAGCCACCCGTTCAAACACTGGGGCACACTGTACAGAGCAGGAATCAGGGGGGCGGGGGCAGCTGGACACAGCCGCTGGCCCCCGGTGAGAATAGTAAGTGAGCCACGCTGACCGGGCCGGACTCAGCAGAGACACTCAGCCACCCGTTCAAACACTGGGGCACAGGGTACAGAGCAGGAATCAGGGGGCGGGGGCAGCTGGCCCAGCCGCTGGCCCCCGGTGAGAATAGTAAGTGAGCCACGCTGACCGGGCCGGACTCAGCAGAGACACTCAGCCACCCGTTCAAACACTGGGGCAAAGGGTACAGAGCAGGAATCAGGGGGGCGGGGGCAGCTGGCCCAAGCCGCTGGCCCCCGGTGAGAATAGTAAGTGAGCCACGCTGACCGGGCCGGACTCAGCAGAGACACTCAGCCACCCGTTCAAACACTGGGGCACCTTGTACAGAGCAGGAATCAGGGGGGCGGGGGCAGCTGGCCCCAGCCGCTGGCCCCCGGTGAGAATAGTAAGTGAGCCACGCTGACCGGGCCGGACTCAGCAGAGACACTCAGCCACCCGTTCAAACACTGGGGCAAAGGGTACAGAGCAGAATCAGGGGGCGGGGGCAGCTGGCCCAAGCCGCTGGCCCCCGGTGAGAATAGTAAGTGAGCCACGCTGACCGGGCCGGACTCAGCAGAGACACTCAGCCACCCGTTCAAACACTGGGGCAAAGGGTACAGAGCAGGAATCAGGGGGGCGGGGGCAGCTGGCCCAAGCCGCTGGCCCCCGTGAGAATAGTAAGTGAGCCACGCTGACCGGGCCGGACTCAGCAGAGACACTCAGCCACCCGTTCAAACACTGGGGCAAAGGGTACAGAGCAGGAATCAGGGGGGCGGGGGCAGCTGGCCCAAGCCGCTGGCCCCCGGTGAGAATAGTAAGTGAGCCACGCTGACCGGGCCGGACTCAGCAGAGACACTCAGCCACCCGTTCAAACACTGGGGCACCTTGTACAGAGCAGGAATCAGGGGGGCGGGGGCAGCTGGCCCCAGCCGCTGGCCCCCGGTGAGAATAGTAAGGGAGCCACGCTGACCGGGCCGGACTCAGCAGAGACACTCAGCCACCCGTTCACACACTGGGGCAAAGGGTACAGAGCAGGAATCAGGGGGGCGGGGGCAGCTGGACACAGCCGCTGGCCCCCGGTGAGAATAGTAAGTGAGCCACGCTGACCGGGCCGGACTCAGCAGAGACACTCAGCCACCCGTTCAAACACTGGGGCACAGGGTACAGAGCAGGAATCAGGGGGCGGGGGCAGCTGGCCCCAGCCGCTGGCCCCCGGTGAGAATAGTAAGTGAGCCACGCTGACCGGGCCGGACTCAGCAGAGACACTCAGCCACCCGTTCAAACACTGGCGCACAGGGTACAGAGCAGGAATCAGGGGGGCGGGGGCAGCTGGACACAGCCGCTGGCCCCCGGTGAGAATAGTAAGTGAGCCACGCTGACCGGGCCGGACTCAGCAGAGACACTCAGCCACCCGTTCAAACACTGGGGCACAGGGCACAGAGCAGGAATCAGGGGGGCGGGGGCAGCTGGACACAGCCGCTGGCCCCCGGTGAGAATAGTAAGTGAGCCACGCTGACCGGGCCGGACTCAGCAGAGACACTCAGCCACCCGTTCAAACACTGGGGCACCTTGTACAGAGCAGGAATCAGGGGGGCGGGGGCAGCTGGACACAGCCGCTGGCCCCCGGTGAGAATAGTAAGTGAGCCACGCTGACCGGGCCGGACTCAGCAGAGACACTCAGCCACCCGTTCAAACACTGGGGCACCCTGTACAGAGCAGGAATCAGGGGGGCGGGGGCAGCTGGACACAGCCGCTGGCCCCCGTGAGAATAGTAAGTGAGCCACGCTGACCGGGCCGGACTCAGCAGAGACACTCAGCCACCCGTTCAAACACTGGGGCACCTTGTACAGAGCAGGAATCAGGGGGGCGGGGGCAGCTGGACACAGCCGCTGGCCCCCGTGAGAATAGTAAGTGAGCCACGCTGACCGGGCCGGACTCAGCAGAGACACTCAGCCACCCGTTCAAACACTGGGGCAAAGGGTACAGAGCAGGAATCAGGGGGGCGGGGGCAGCTGGCCCAAGCCGCTGGCCCCCGGTGAGAATAGTAAGTGAGCCACGCTGACCGGGCCGGACTCAGCAGAGACACTCAGCCACCCGTTCAAACACTGGGGCACCTTGTACAGAGCAGGAATCAGGGGGGCGGGGGCAGCTGGCCCCAGCCGCTGGCCCCCGGTGAGAATAGTAAGTGAGCCACGCTGACCGGGCCGGACTCAGCAGAGACACTCAGCCACCCGTTCAAACACTGGGGCACACTGTACAGAGCAGGAATCAGGGGGGCGGGGGCAGCTGGACACAGCCGCTGGCCCCCGGTGAGAATAGTAAGTGAGCCACGCTGACCGGGCCGGACTCAGCAGAGACACTCAGCCACCCGTTCAAACACTGGGGCACAGGGTACAGAGCAGGAATCAGGGGGGCGGGGGCAGCTGGCCCCAGCCGCTGGCCCCCGGTGAGAATAGTAAGTGAGCCACGCTGACCGGGCCGGACTCAGCAGAGACACTCAGCCACCCGTTCAAACACTGGGGCAAAGGGTACAGAGCAGGAATCAGGGGGGCGGGGGCAGCTGGCCCAAGCCGCTGGCCCCCGGTGAGAATAGTAAGTGAGCCACGCTGACCGGGCCGGACTCAGCAGAGACACTCAGCCACCCGTTCAAACACTGGGGCACCTTGTACAGAGCAGGAATCAGGGGGCGGGGGCAGCTGGACACAGCCGCTGGCCCCCGGTGAGAATAGTAAGTGAGCCACGCTGACCGGGCCGGACTCAGCAGAGACACTCAGCCACCCGTTCAAACACTGGGGCACAGGGCACAGAGCAGGAATCAGGGGGGCGGGGGCAGCTGGACACAGCCGCTGGCCCCCGGTGAGAATAGTAAGTGAGCCACGCTGACCGGGCCGGACTCAGCAGAGACACTCAGCCACCCGTTCAAACACTGGGGCACAGGGTACAGAGCAGGAATCAGGGGGGCGGGGGCAGCTGGACACAGCCGCTGGCCCCCGGTGAGAATAGTAAGTGAGCCACGCTGACCGGGCCGGACTCAGCAGAGACACTCAGCCACCCGTTCAAACACTGGGGCAAAGGGTACAGAGCAGGAATCAGGGGGGCGGGGGCAGCTGGCCCCAGCCGCTGGCCCCCGGTGAGAATAGTAAGTGAGCCACGCTGACCGGGCCGGACTCAGCAGAGACACTCAGCCACCCGTTCAAACACTGGGCACAGGGTACAGAGCAGGAATCAGGGGGGCGGGGGCAGCTGGACACAGCCGCTGGCCCCCGGTGAGAATAGTAAGTGAGCCACGCTGACCGGGCCGGACTCAGCAGAGACACTCAGCCACCCGTTCAAACACTGGGGCACAGGGTACAGAGCAGGAATCAGGGGGGCGGGGGCAGCTGGACACAGCCGCTGGCCCCCGGTGAGAATAGTAAGTGAGCCACGCTGACCGGGCCGGACTCAGCAGAGACACTCAGCCACCCGTTCAAACACTGGGGCACCCTGTACAGAGCAGGAATCAGGGGGGCGGGGGCAGCTGGACACAGCCGCTGGCCCCCGGTGAGAATAGTAAGTGAGCCACGCTGACCGGGCCGGACTCAGCAGAGACACTCAGCCACCCGTTCAAACACTGGGGCACAGGTACAGAGCAGGAATCAGGGGGGCGGGGGCAGCTGGACACAGCCGCTGGCCCCCGGTGAGAATAGTAAGTGAGCCACGCTGACCGGGCCGGACTCAGCAGAGACACTCAGCCACCCGTTCAAACACTGGGGCAAAGGGTACAGAGCAGGAATCAGGGGGGCGGGGGCAGCTGGCCCAAGCCGCTGGCCCCCGGTGAGAATAGTAAGTGAGCCACGCTGACCGGGCCGGACTCAGCAGAGACACTCAGCCACCCGTTCAAACACTGGGGCACCTTGTACAGTGCAGGAATCAGGGGGGCGGGGGCAGCTGGACACAGCCGCTGGCCCCCGGTGAGAATAGTAAGTGAGCCACGCTGACCGGGCCGGACTCAGCAGAGACACTCAGCCACCCGTTCAAACACTGGGGCACCCTGTACAGAGCAGGAATCAGGGGGGCGGGGGCAGCTGGACACAGCCGCTGGCCCCCGGTGAGAATAGTAAGTGAGCCACGCTGACCGGGCCGGACTCAGCAGAGACACTCAGCCACCCGTTCAAACACTGGGGCACAGGGTACAGAGCAGGAATCAGGGGGGCGGGGGCAGCTGGCCCCAGCCGCTGGCCCCCGGTGAGAATAGTAAGTGAGCCACGCTGACCGGGCCGGACTCAGCAGAGACACTCAGCCACCCGTTCAAACACTGGGGCACACTGTACAGAGCAGGAATCAGGGGGGCGGGGGCAGCTGGACACAGCCGCTGGCCCCCGGTGAGAATAGTAAGTGAGCCACGCTGACCGGGCCGGACTCAGCAGAGACACTCAGCCACCCGTTCAAACACTGGGGCAAAGGGTACAGAGCAGGAATCAGGGGGGCGGGGGCAGCTGGCCCAAGCCGCTGGCCCCCGGTGAGAATAGTAAGTGAGCCACGCTGACCGGGCCGGACTCAGCAGAGACACTCAGCCACCCGTTCAAACACTGGGGCACAGGGCACAGAGCAGGAATCAGGGGGGCGGGGGCAGCTGGACACAGCCGCTGGCCCCCGGTGAGAATAGTAAGTGAGCCACGCTGACCGGGCCGGACTCAGCAGAGACACTCAGCCACCCGTTCAAACACTGGGGCACAGGGTACAGAGCAGGAATCAGGGGGGCGGGGGCAGCTGGCCCCAGCCGCTGGCCCCCGGTGAGAATAGTAAGTGAGCCACGCTGACCGGGCCGGACTCAGCAGAGACACTCAGCCACCCGTTCAAACACTGGGGCAAAGGTACAGAGCAGGAATCAGGGGGGCGGGGGCAGCTGGCCACAGCCGCTGGCCCCCGGTGAGAATAGTAAGTGAGCCACGCTGACCGGGCCGGACTCAGCAGAGACACTCAGCCACCCGTTCAAACACTGGGGCACCTTGTACAGAGCAGGAATCAGGGGGGCGGGGGCAGCTGGCCACAGCCGCTGGCCCCCGGTGAGAATAGTAAGTGAGCCACGCTGACCGGGCCGGACTCAGCAGAGACACTCAGCCACCCGTTCAAACACTGGGGCAAAGGGTACAGAGCAGGAATCAGGGGGGCGGGGGCAGCTGGCCCAGCCGCTGGCCCCCGGTGAGAATAGTAAGTGAGCCACGCTGACCGGGCCGGACTCAGCAGAGACACTCAGCCACCCGTTCAAACACTGGGGCACAGGGCACAGAGCAGGAATCAGGGGGGCGGGGGCAGCTGGACACAGCCGCTGGCCCCCGGTGAGAATAGTAAGTGAGCCACGCTGACCGGGCCGGACTCAGCAGAGACACTCAGCCACCCGTTCAAACACTGGGGCACACTGTACAGAGCAGGAATCAGGGGGGCGGGGGCAGCTGGACACAGCCGCTGGCCCCCGGTGAGAATAGTAAGTGAGCCACGCTGACCGGGCCGGACTCAGCAGAGACACTCAGCCACCCGTTCAAACACTGGGGCACAGGGTACAGAGCAGGAATCAGGGGGGCGGGGGCAGCTGGCCACAGCCGCTGGCCCCCGGTGAGAATAGTAAGTGAGCCACGCTGACCGGGCCGGACTCAGCAGAGACACTCAGCCACCCGTTCAAACACTGGGGCAAAGGGTACAGAGCAGGAATCAGGGGGGCGGGGGCAGCTGGCCCAAGCCGCTGGCCCCCGGTGAGAATAGTAAGTGAGCCACGCTGACCGGGCCGGACTCAGCAGAGACACTCAGCCACCCGTTCAAACACTGGGGCACCTTGTACAGAGCAGGAATCAGGGGGCGGGGGCAGCTGGCCCCAGCCGCTGGCCCCCGGTGAGAATAGTAAGTGAGCCACGCTGACCGGGCCGGACTCAGCAGAGACACTCAGCCACCCGTTCAAACACTGGGGCAAAGGGTACAGAGCAGGAATCAGGGGGGCGGGGGCAGCTGGCCCAGCCGCTGGCCCCCGGTGAGAATAGTAAGTGAGCCACGCTGACCGGGCCGGACTCAGCAGAGACACTCAGCCACCCGTTCAAACACTGGGGCAAAGGGTACAGAGCAGGAATCAGGGGGGCGGGGGCAGCTGGCCCAAGCCGCTGGCCCCCGGTGAGAATAGTAAGTGAGCCACGCTGACCGGGCCGGACTCAGCAGAGACACTCAGCCACCCGTTCAAACACTGGGGCAAAGGGTACAGAGCAGGAATCAGGGGGGCGGGGGCAGCTGGCCCAAGCCGCTGGCCCCCGGTGAGAATAGTAAGTGAGCCACGCTGACCGGGCCGGACTCAGCAGAGACACTCAGCCACCCGTTCAAACACTGGGGCACCTGTACAGAGCAGGAATCAGGGGGGCGGGGGCAGCTGGCCCCAGCCGCTGGCCCCCGGTGAGAATAGTAAGTGAGCCACGCTGACCGGGCCGGACTCAGCAGAGACACTCAGCCACCCGTTCAAACACTGGGGCACACTGTACAGAGCAGGAATCAGGGGGGCGGGGGCAGCTGGACACAGCCGCTGGCCCCCGGTGAGAATAGTAAGTGAGCCACGCTGACCGGGCCGGACTCAGCAGAGACACTCAGCCACCCGTTCAAACACTGGGGCACAGGGTACAGAGCAGGAATCAGGGGGGCGGGGGCAGCTGGACACAGCCGCTGGCCCCCGGTGAGAATAGTAAGTGAGCCACGCTGACCGGGCCGGACTCAGCAGAGACACTCAGCCACCCGTTCAAACACTGGGGCAAAGGGTACAGAGCAGGAATCAGGGGGGCGGGGGCAGCTGGCCCAAGCCGCTGGCCCCCGGTGAGAATAGTAAGTGAGCCACGCTGACCGGGCCGGACTCAGCAGAGACACTCAGCCACCCGTTCAAACACTGGGGCACCTGTACAGAGCAGGAATCAGGGGGCGGGGGCAGCTGGACACAGCCGCTGGCCCCCGGTGAGAATAGTAAGTGAGCCACGCTGACCGGGCCGGACTCAGCAGAGACACTCAGCCACCCGTTCAAACACTGGGGCACAGGGCACAGAGCAGGAATCAGGGGGGCGGGGGCAGCTGGACACAGCCGCTGGCCCCCGGTGAGAATAGTAAGTGAGCCACGCTGACCGGGCCGGACTCAGCAGAGACACTCAGCCACCCGTTCAAACACTGGGGCACAGGGTACAGAGCAGGAATCAGGGGGGCGGGGGCAGCTGGACACAGCCGCTGGCCCCCGGTGAGAATAGTAAGTGAGCCACGCTGACCGGGCCGGACTCAGCAGAGACACTCAGCCACCCGTTCAAACACTGGGGCAAAGGGTACAGAGCAGGAATCAGGGGGGCGGGGGCAGCTGGCCACAGCCGCTGGCCCCCGGTGAGAATAGTAAGTGAGCCACGCTGACCGGGCCGGACTCAGCAGAGACACTCAGCCACCCGTTCAAACACTGGGGCACAGGGTACAGAGCAGGAATCAGGGGGGCGGGGGCAGCTGGACACAGCCGCTGGCCCCCGGTGAGAATAGTAAGTGAGCCACGCTGACCGGGCCGGACTCAGCAGAGACACTCAGCCACCCGTTCAAACACTGGGGCACAGGGTACAGAGCAGGAATCAGGGGGGCGGGGGCAGCTGGACACAGCCGCTGGCCCCCGGTGAGAATAGTAAGTGAGCCACGCTGACCGGGCCGGACTCAGCAGAGACACTCAGCCACCCGTTCAAACACTGGGGCACAGGGTACAGAGCAGGAATCAGGGGGGCGGGGGCAGCTGGACACAGCCGCTGGCCCCCGGTGAGAATAGTAAGTGAGCCACGCTGACCGGGCCGGACTCAGCAGAGACACTCAGCCACCCGTTCAAACACTGGGGCAAAGGGTACAGAGCAGGAATCAGGGGGCGGGGGCAGCTGGCCCAAGCCGCTGGCCCCCGGTGAGAATAGTAAGTGAGCCACGCTGACCGGGCCGGACTCAGCAGAGACACTCAGCCACCCGTTCAAACACTGGGGCACCTTGTACAGAGCAGGAATCAGGGGGGGCGGGGGCAGCTGGACACAGCCGCTGGCCCCCGGTGAGAATAGTAAGTGAGCCACGCTGACCGGGCCGGACTCAGCAGAGACACTCAGCCACCCGTTCAAACACTGGGGCAAAGGGTACAGAGCAGGAATCAGGGGGGCGGGGGCAGCTGGCCAAGCCGCTGGCCCCCGTGAGAATAGTAAGTGAGCCACGCTGACCGGGCCGGACTCAGCAGAGACACTCAGCCACCCGTTCAAACACTGGGGCACAGGCACAGAGCAGGAATCAGGGGGGCGGGGGCAGCTGGACACAGCCGCTGGCCCCCGGTGAGAATAGTAAGTGAGCCACGCTGACCGGGCCGGACTCAGCAGAGACACTCAGCCACCCGTTCAAACACTGGGGCACAGGGCACAGAGCAGGAATCAGGGGGGCGGGGGCAGCTGGACACAGCCGCTGGCCCCCGGTGAGAATAGTAAGTGAGCCACGCTGACCGGGCCGGACTCAGCAGAGACACTCAGCCACCCGTTCAAACACTGGGGCACAGGGTACAGAGCAGGAATCAGGGGGGCGGGGGCAGCTGGACACAGCCGCTGGCCCCCGGTGAGAATAGTAAGTGAGCCACGCTGACCGGGCCGGACTCAGCAGAGACACTCAGCCACCCGTTCAAACACTGGGGCAAAGGGTACAGAGCAGGAATCAGGGGGCGGGGGCAGCTGGCCCAAGCCGCTGGCCCCCGGTGAGAATAGTAAGTGAGCCACGCTGACCGGGCCGGACTCAGCAGAGACACTCAGCCACCCGTTCAAACACTGGGGCACAGGTACAGAGCAGGAATCAGGGGGGCGGGGGCAGCTGGACACAGCCGCTGGCCCCCGGTGAGAATAGTAAGTGAGCCACGCTGACCGGGCCGGACTCAGCAGAGACACTCAGCCACCCGTTCAAACACTGGGGCAAAGGGTACAGAGCAGAATCAGGGGGCGGGGGCAGCTGGCCCAAGCCGCTGGCCCCCGGTGAGAATAGTAAGTGAGCCACGCTGACCGGGCCGGACTCAGCAGAGACACTCAGCCACCCGTTCAAACACTGGGGCACAGGGCACAGAGCAGGAATCAGGGGGCGGGGGCAGCTGGACACAGCCGCTGGCCCCCGGTGAGAATAGTAAGTGAGCCACGCTGACCGGGCCGGACTCAGCAGAGACACTCAGCCACCCGTTCAAACACTGGGGCAAAGGGTACAGAGCAGGAATCAGGGGGGCGGGGGCAGCTGGCCCAAGCCGCTGGCCCCCGTGAGAATAGTAAGTGAGCCACGCTGACCGGGCCGGACTCAGCAGAGACACTCAGCCACCCGTTCAAACACTGGGGCACCTGTACAGTGCAGGAATCAGGGGGCGGGGCAGCTGGACCAGCCGCTGGCCCCCGTGAGAATAGTAAGTGAGCCACGCTGACCGGGCCGGACTCAGCAGAGACACTCAGCCACCCGTTCAAACACTGGGGCAACTGTACAGAGCAGGAATCAGGGGGGCGGGGGCAGCTGGACACAGCCGCTGGCCCCCGGTGAGAATAGTAAGTGAGCCACGCTGACCGGGCCGGACTCAGCAGAGACACTCAGCCACCCGTTCAAACACTGGGGCACAGGGTACAGAGCAGGAATCAGGGGGGCGGGGGCAGCTGGACACAGCCGCTGGCCCCCGGTGAGAATAGTAAGTGAGCCACGCTGACCGGGCCGGACTCAGCAGAGACACTCAGCCACCCGTTCAAACACTGGGGCACCCTGTACAGAGCAGGAATCAGGGGGGGGGGGCAGCTGGACACAGCCGCTGGCCCCCGGTGAGAATAGTAAGTGAGCCACGCTGACCGGGCCGGACTCAGCAGAGACACTCAGCACCCGTTCAAACACTGGGGCACCTTGTACAGAGCAGGAATCAGGGGGGCGGGGGCAGCTGGACACAGCCGCTGGCCCCGGTGAGAATAGTAAGTGAGCCACGCTGACCGGGCCGGACTCAGCAGAGACACTCAGCCACCCGTTCAAACACTGGGGCACAGGGACAGAGCAGGAATCAGGGGGGCGGGGGCAGCTGGACACAGCCGCTGGCCCCCGGTGAGAATAGTAAGTGAGCCACGCTGACCGGGCCGGACTCAGCAGAGACACTCAGCCACCCGTTCAAACACTGGGGCACAGGGTACAGAGCAGGAATCAGGGGGGCGGGGGCAGCTGGACACAGCCGCTGGCCCCCGGTGAGAATAGTAAGTGAGCCACGCTGACCGGGCCGGACTCAGCAGAGACACTCAGCCACCCGTTCAAACACTGGGGCACAGGGTACAGAGCAGGAATCAGGGGGGCGGGGGCAGCTGGCCCAAGCCGCTGGCCCCCGTGAGAATAGTAAGTGAGCCACGCTGACCGGGCCGGACTCAGCAGAGACACTCAGCCACCCGTTCAAACACTGGGCACCTTGTACAGAGCAGGAATCAGGGGGGCGGGGGCAGCTGGACACAGCCGCTGGCCCCCGGTGAGAATAGTAAGTGAGCCACGCTGACCGGGCCGGACTCAGCAGAGACACTCAGCCACCCGTTCAAACACTGGGGCACAGGGTACAGAGCAGGAATCAGGGGGGCGGGGGCAGCTGGCCCAAGCCGCTGGCCCCCGGTGAGAATAGTAAGTGAGCCACGCTGACCGGGCCGGACTCAGCAGAGACACTCAGCCACCCGTTCAAACACTGGGGCACAGGGTACAGAGCAGGAATCAGGGGGGCGGGGGCAGCTGGACACAGCCGCTGGCCCCCGGTGAGAATAGTAAGTGAGCCACGCTGACCGGGCCGGACTCAGCAGAGACACTCAGCCACCGTTCAAACACTGGGGCAAAGGGTACAGAGCAGGAATCAGGGGGGCGGGGGCAGCTGGCCCAAGCCGCTGGCCCCCGGTGAGAATAGTAAGTGAGCCACGCTGACCGGGCCGGACTCAGCAGAGACACTCAGCCACCCGTTCAAACACTGGGGCACCTTGTACAGAGCAGGAATCAGGGGGGCGGGGGCAGCTGGACACAGCCGCTGGCCCCCGGTGAGAATAGTAAGTGAGCCACGCTGACCGGGCCGGACTCAGCAGAGACACTCAGCCACCCGTTCAAACACTGGGGCAAAGGGTACAGAGCAGGAATCAGGGGGCGGGGGCAGCTGGCCACAGCCGCTGGCCCCGGTGAGAATAGTAAGTGAGCCACGCTGACCGGGCCGGACTCAGCAGAGACACTCAGCCACCCGTTCAAACACTGGGGCACCTGTACAGAGCAGGAATCAGGGGGGCGGGGGCAGCTGGACACAGCCGCTGGCCCCCGTGAGAATAGTAAGTGAGCCACGCTGACCGGCCGGACTCAGCAGAGACACTCAGCCACCCGTTCAAACACTGGGGCAAAGGGTACAGAGCAGGAATCAGGGGGGCGGGGGCAGCTGGCCCAAGCCGCTGGCCCCCGGTGAGAATAGTAAGTGAGCCACGCTGACCGGGCCGGACTCAGCAGAGACACTCAGCCACCCGTTCAAACACTGGGGCACCTTGTACAGAGCAGGAATCAGGGGGGCGGGGGCAGCTGGACACAGCCGCTGGCCCCCGGTGAGAATAGTAAGTGAGCCACGCTGACCGGCCGGACTCAGCAGAGACACTCCCACCCGTTCAAACACTGGGGCACAGGGCACAGAGCAGGAATCAGGGGGCGGGGGCAGCTGGACACAGCCGCTGGCCCCCGGTGAGAATAGTAAGTGAGCCACGCTGACCGGGCCGGACTCAGCAGAGACACTCAGCCACCCGTTCAAACACTGGGGCACAGGGTACGAGCAGGAATCAGGGGGGCGGGGGCAGCTGGACAAGCCGCTGGCCCCCGGTGAGAATAGTAAGTGAGCCACGCTGACCGGGCCGGACTCAGCAGAGACACTCAGCCACCCGTTCAAACACTGGGGCAGGTACAGAGCAGGAATCAGGGGGGCGGGGGCAGCTGGCCCCAGCCGCTGGCCCCCGGTGAGAATAGTAAGTGAGCCACGCTGACCGGGCCGGACTCAGCAGAGACACTCAGCCACCCGTTCAAACACTGGGGCACAGGGTACAGAGCAGGAATCAGGGGGGCGGGGGCAGCTGGACACAGCCGCTGGCCCCCGGTGAGAATAGTAAGTGAGCCACGCTGACCGGCCGGACTCAGCAGAGACACTCAGCCACCCGTTCAAACACTGGGGCACAGGGTACAGAGCAGGAATCAGGGGGGGGGGCAGCTGGACACAGCCGCTGGCCCCCGGTGAGAATAGTAAGTGAGCCACGCTGACCGGGCCGGACTCAGCAGAGACACTCAGCCACCCGTTCAAACACTGGGGCACAGGGTACAGAGCAGGAATCAGGGGGGCGGGGGCAGCTGGACCAGCCGCTGGCCCCCGGTGAGAATAGTAAGTGAGCCACGCTGACCGGGCCGGACTCAGCAGAGACACTCAGCCACCCGTTCAAACACTGGGGCACAGGGTACAGAGCAGGAATCAGGGGGCGGGGGCAGCTGGCCCAGCCGCTGGCCCCCGGTGAGAATATAAGTGAGCCACGCTGACCGGGCCGGACTCAGCAGAGACACTCAGCCACCCGTTCAAACACTGGGGCACCTGTACAGAGCAGGAATCAGGGGGGCGGGGGCAGCTGGACACAGCCGCTGGCCCCGGTGAGAATAGTAAGTGAGCCACGCTGACCGGGCCGGACTCAGCAGAGACACTCAGCCACCCGTTCAAACACTGGGGCAAAGGGTACAGAGCAGGAATCAGGGGGCGGGGCAGCTGGCCCAGCCGCTGGCCCCGGTGGCCGGTGAGAATAGTAAGTGAGCCACGCTGACCGGGCCGGACTCAGCAGAGACACTCAGCCACCCGTTCAAACACTGGGGCACACTGTACAGAGCAGGAATCAGGGGGGCGGGGGCAGCTGGACACAGCCGCTGGCCCCCGGTGAGAATAGTAAGTGAGCCACGCTGACCGGGCCGGACTCAGCAGAGACACTCAGCCACCCGTTCAAACACTGGGGCACAGGGTACAGAGCAGGAATCAGGGGGCGGGGGCAGCTGGACACAGCCGCTGGCCCCCGGTGAGAATAGTAAGTGAGCCACGCTGACCGGGCGGACTCAGCAGAGACACTCAGCCACCCGTTCAAACACTGGGGCACAGGGTACAGAGCAGGAATCAGGGGGGCGGGGGCAGCTGGACACAGCCGCTGGCCCCGGTGAGAATAGTAAGTGAGCCACGCTGACCGGGCCGGACTCAGCAGAGACACTCAGCCACCCGTTCAAACACTGGGGCACAGGGGTACAGAGCAGGAATCAGGGGCGGGGGCAGCTGGCCCAAGCCGCTGGCCCCGGTGAGAATAGTAAGTGAGCCACGCTGACCGGGCCGGACTCAGCAGAGACACTCAGCCACCCGTTCAAACACTGGGGCACAGGGTACAGAGCAGGAATCAGGGGGCGGGGCAGCTGGACACAGCCGCTGGCCCCCGGTGAGAATAGTAAGTGAGCCACGCTGACCGGGCCGGACTCAGCAGAGACACTCAGCCACCCGTTCAAACACTGGGGCAAGGGTACAGAGCAGGAATCAGGGGGCGGGGGCAGCTGGCCCAGCCGCTGGCCCCCGGTGAGAATAGTAAGTGAGCCACGCTGACCGGGCCGGACTCAGCAGAGACACTCAGCCACCCGTTCAAACACTGGGGCACGGGCACAGAGCAGGAATCAGGGGGGCGGGGGCAGCTGGACACAGCCGCTGGCCCCCGTGAGAATAGTAAGTGAGCCACGCTGACCGGGCCGGACTCAGCAGAGACACTCAGCCACCCGTTCAAACACTGGGCAAAGGGTACAGAGCAGGAATCAGGGGGGCGGGGCAGCTGGCCACAGCCGCTGGCCCCCGGTGAGAATAGTAAGTGAGCCACGCTGACCGGGCCGGACTCAGCAGAGACACTCAGCCACCCGTTCAAACACTGGGGCACAGGTACAGAGCAGGAATCAGGGGGGCGGGGGCAGCTGGACACAGCCGCTGGCCCCCGGTGAGAATAGTAAGTGAGCCACGCTGACCGGGCCGGACTCAGCAGAGACACTCAGCCACCCGTTCAAACACTGGGGCACAAGGGTACAGAGCAGGAATCAGGGGGGCGGGGGCAGCTGGACACAGCCGCTGGCCCCCGGTGAGAATATAAGTGGAGCCACGCTGACCGGGCCGGACTCAGCAGAGACACTCAGCCACCCGTTCAAAACTGGGGCACACTGTACAGAGCAGGAATCAGGGGGGCGGGGGCAGCTGGACAGCCGCTGGCCCCCGTGAGAATAGTAAGTGAGCCACGCTGACCGGGCCGGACTCAGCAGAGACACTCAGCCACCCGTTCAAACACTGGGGCACACTGTACAGAGCAGGAATCAGGGGGGCGGGGGCAGCTGGACACAGCCGCTGGCCCCCGGTGAGAATAGTAGTGAGCCACGCTGACCGGGCCGGACTCAGCAGAGACACTCAGCCACCCGTTCAAACACTGGGGCACTTGTACAGAGCAGGAATCAGGGGGCGGGGGCAGCTGGACACAGCCGCTGGCCCCCGTGAGAATAGTAAGTGAGCCACGCTGACCGGGCCGGACTCAGCGAGACACTCAGCCACCCGTTCAACACTGGGGCACGGGCACAGAGCAGGAATCAGGGGGCGGGGGCAGCTGGACACAGCCGCTGGCCCCCGGTGAGAATAGTAAGTGAGCCACGCTGACCGGGCCGGACTCAGCAGAGACACTCATCCACCCGTTCAAACACTGGGGCACGGTACAGAGCAGGAATCAGGGGGGCGGGGGCAGCTGGACACAGCCGCTGGCCCCCGGTGAGAATAGTAAGTGAGCCACGCTGACCGGGCCGGACTCAGCAGAGACACTCAGCCACCCGTTCAAACACTGGGGCAAAGGGTACAGAGCAGGAATCAGGGGGGCGGGGGCAGCTGGACCAAGCCGCTGGCCCCCGGTGAGAATATAAGTGAGCCACGCTGACCGGCCGGACTCAGCAGAGACACTCAGCCTCCCGTTCAAACACGGGGCACCTTGTACAGAGCAGGAATCAGGGGGGCGGGGGCAGCTGGACACAGCCGCTGGCCCCCGTGAGAATAGTAAGTGAGCCACGCTGACCGGGCCGGACTCAGCAGAGACACTCAGCCACCCGTTCAAACACTGGGGCAAAGGTACAGAGCAGGAATCAGGGGGGCGGGGGCAGCTGGACCAGCCGCTGGCCCCCGGGGAGAATAGTAAGTGAGCCACGCTGACCGGGCCGGACTCAGCAGAGACACTCAGCCAACCGTTCAAACACTGGGGCACCGGGCACAGAGCAGAATCAGGGGGGCGGGGGCAGCTGGACACGCCGCTGCCCCCGGTGAGAATAGTAAGTGAGCCACGCTGACCGGGCCGGACTCAGCAGAGACACTCAGCCACCCGTTCAAAACACTGGGCAAGGGTACAGAGCAGGAATCAGGGGGGCGGGGGCAGCTGGCCCAAGCCGCTGGCCCCCGGTGAGAATAGTAAGTGAGCCTACGCTGACCGGGCCGACTCAGCAGAGACACTCAGCCACCCGTTCAAACACTGGGGCACCTTGTACAGTGCAGGAATCAGGGGGCGGGGGCAGCTGGACACAGCCGCTGGCCCCCGGTGAGAATAGTAAGTGAGCCACGCTGACCGGGCCGGACTCAGCAGAGACACTCACCACCCGTTCAAAACACTGGGGCAAAGGGTACAGAGCAGGAATCAGGGGGGCGGGGGGCAGCTGGACACAGCCGCTGGCCCCCGGTGAGAATAGTAAGTGAGCCACGCTGACCGGGCCGGACTCAGCAGAGACACTCACCAACCCGTTCAAACACTGGGCACCTTGTCAGAGCAGGAATCAGGGGGGCGGGGGCAGCTGGCCACAGCCGCTGGCCCCCGGTGAGAATAGTAAGTGAACCACGCTGACCGGGCCGGACTCAGCAGAGACACTCATCCACCCGTTCAAACACTGGGGCAAACTGTACAGAGCAGGAATCAGGGGGCGGGGGCAGCTGGACACAGCCGCTGGCCCCCGGTGAGAATAGTAAGTGAGCCACGCTGACCGGGCCGGACTCAGCAGAGACACTCAGCCCACCGTTCAAACACTGGGGCACCTTGTACAGAGCAGAATCAGGGGGCGGGGGCAGCTGGACACAGCCCTGGCCCCCGGTGAGAATAGTAAGTGAGCCACGCTGACCGGGCCGGACTCAGCAGAGACACTCAGCCACCCGTTCAAACACTGGGCACAGGGTACAGAGCAGGAATCAGGGGGGCGGGGGCAGCTGGACACAGCAGCGCGCTGGCCCCCGTGAGAATAGTAAGTGAGGCCACGCTGACCGGGCCGGACTCAGCAGAGACACTCAGCCACCCGTTCAAACACTGGGGCACAGGTACAGAGCAGAATCAGGGGGTCGGGGGCAGCTGACACAGCCGCTGCCCCCGGTGAGAATAGTAAGTGAGCCACGCTGACCGGGCCGGACTCAGCATAGACCTCAGCCACCCGTTCAAACACTGGGGCACAATGGGTACAGAGCAGGAATCAGGGGGCGGGGGCAGCTGGCCCACGCCGCTGGCCCCCGGTGAGAATAGTAAGTGAGCCACGCTGACCGGGCCGGACTCAGCAGAGACACTCAGCCACCCGTTCAAAAACTGGGCACCTTGTACAGTGCAGGAATCAGGGGGCGGGGGCAGCTGGACACAGCCGCTGGCCCCCGGTGAGAATAGTAGTGAGCCACGCTGACCGGGCCGGACTCAGCAGAGACACTCAGCCACCCGTTCAAACACTGGGGCACATTGTACAGAGCAGGAATCAGGGGGGCGGGGGCAGCTGGACACAGCCGCTGGCCCCCGGTGAGAATAGTAAGTGAGCCACGCTGACGCGGGGCCGACTCAGCAGAGACACTCAGCCACCCGTTCAAACACTGGGGCACCCTGTACAGAGCAGGAATCAGGGGGGCGGGGGCAGCTGGACACAGCCGCTGGCCCCCGGTGAGAATATAAAGTGAGCCACGCTGACGCGGCCGGACTCAGCATAGACACTCAGCCACCCGTTCAACACTGGGCACAGGTACGAGCAGGAATCAGGGGGGCGGGGGCAGCTGGACACAGCCGCTGGCCCCCGGTTGAGAATAAAGTTGAGCCACGCTGACCGCCGGACTCAGCAGAGACACTCAGCCAGCCAGCCCGTTCAAACACTGGGGCACAGGGTACAGAGCAGGAATCAGGGGGCGGGGGCAGCTGGACACAGCCGCTGGCCCCCGTGAGAATAGTAAGTGAGCCACGCTGACCGGGCCGGACTCAGCAGAGACACTCAGCCACCCGTTCAAACACTGGGCACAGGGCACAGAGCAGGAATCAGGGGGCGGGGCAGCTGGCCACAGCCGCTGGCCCCCGGTGAGAATAGTAAGTGAGCCACGCTGACCGGGCCGGACTCAGCAGAGACACTCAGCCACCCTTCAACACTGGGGCACTGGTACAGAGCAGGAATCAGGGGGGCGGGGGCAGCTGGACACAGCCGCTGGCCCCCGGTGAGATAGTAAGTGAGCCACGCTGACCGGGCCGGACTCAGCAGAGACACTCAGCCACCCGTTCAAACACTGGGGCACAGGTACAGAGCAGGAATCAGGGGGGGGGGGCAGCTGGACACAGCCGCTGGCCCCCGGTGAGAATAGTAAGTGAGCCACGCTGACCGGGCCGACTCAGCAGAGACACTCAGCCACCCGTTCAAACACTGGGGCACAGGGTACAGAGCAGGAATCAGGGGGGCGGGGGCAGCTGGACACAGCCGCTGGCCCCCGGTGAGAATAGTAGTGAGCCACGCTGACCGGGCCGGACTCAGCAGAGACACTCAGCCACCGTTCAACACTGGGCAAAGGGTACAGAGCAGGAATCAGGGGGCGGGGGCAGCTGGCCCAGCCGCTGGCCCCCGTGAGAATAGTAAGTGAGCCACGCTGACCGGGCCGGACTCAGCAGAGACACTCAGCCACCCGTTCAAACCTGGGGCACAGGGTACAGAGCAGGAATCAGGGGGCGGGGGCAGCTGGACACAAGCCGCTGGCCCCCGTGAGAATAGTAAGTGAGCCACGCTGACCGGGCCGGACTCAGCAGAGACACTCAGCCACCCGTTCAAACACTGGGCAAAGGTACAGAGCAGGAATCAGGGGGGCGGGGGCAGCTGGCCCAGCCGCTGGCCCCCGGTGAGAATAGTAAGTGAGCCCGCTGACCGGGCCGGACTCAGCAGAGACACTCAGCCACCCGTTCAAACACTGGGGCACCTGTACAGAGCAGGAATCAGGGGGGCGGGGCAGCTGGACACAGCCGCTGGCCCCCGGTGAGAATAGTAAAGTGCCCACGCTGACCGGCGGGCCCCTACTCAGCATAGACACTCAGCCACCCGTTCAAACACTGGGGCAAAGGGTACAGAGCAGGAATCAGGGGGGCGGGGGCAGCTGGCACAGCCGCTGGCCCCCGGTGAGAATAGTAAGTGAGCCACGCTGACCGGCCGGACTCAGCAGAGACACTCAGCCACCCGTTCAAACACTGGGCCTTTACAGAGCAGGAATCAGGGGGGCGGGGGCAGCTGGACACAGCCGCTGGCCCCCGGTGAGAATAGTAAGTGAGCCCGCTGACCGGGCCGGACTCAGCAGAGACTCAGCCACCCGTTCAAACACTGGGGCAAATGTACAGAGCAGGAATCAGGGGGCGGGGGCAGCTGGACCACAGCCGCTGGCCCCCGGTGAGATAGTATTGAGAGCCACGCTGACCGGGCCGGACTCAGCAGAGACACTCAGCCACCGTTCAAACACTGGGGGACCTGTACAGAGCAGGAATCAGGGGGGCGGGGCAGCTGGACACAGCCGCTGGCCCCCGGTGAGAATAGTAAGTGAGCCACGCTGACCCGGCCCGGACTCAGCAGAGACACTCAGCCACCCGTTCAAACACTGGGGCACGGGTACAGAGCAGGAATCAGG